>JAOTOL010001422.1:57500-122500 GCA_034440575.1 Imbricaverruca yamaguchii | reverse complement strand
AAAATGGGTGCGCAACAAAACTCCAAGAACATCTTGGTATCTGAGTAAAAATATTAGAAGACGGCACAAACAAATCATTAAGGTGCCAAAAGCGTAGTGTTCGATAAGAGCGACTTTGGCCAATCGGGTGAACTTATCAACATTGGGCCATAGGGGGCCAGGCTCGCTCAGGCCGCGATCCGAGCCAGCCGGAACACATTGTCCCGTCGTGTGTGAGATGAGAGGCCAAGGAAATGAAGACGCTGAATTATTATACATGTTGTATGAATCAAAGGTTTTACGTTTGTCATCTTCAACGATACATTAAAGTCTGAACGTTGGCTTCAGCAATGCAGGTTGCGATAATTAAACGCTGTTTGCATGCCAATTGACACTTGCGCTTTGAACCGCAGCGACAATCTGAGAGCTCTAACTGAAAGCTCAAATCAATAGTAGCCAATATTCGGGAGGCCGAGCCAACGGTTGGATCAGGTAGCATCGTGTCAAACATGATGCGATGTAAATGTAGTCTTACTACATACAGCAACAGCAGCTCAGCTGACCGGTGCACAGTCAGCTGAGTTACTGTTATTACGTGCAGTCAAAGTTGAAGTCAAAGCCTCCTTTCTCACATGAATCCGATGATATATGCAAGCCAAATGCTTTGGCATGCCAACAACTTATCCGTGACTTGATTATGCAGTGCACTCCATGCAGCTGTCATGGATCGGGCCCCTTGGACACAGTTAATTGTCAGAGGCCCACGAGCACTACCTCCTCCTGCGGGTGCAAACGGAGTGAGTCCCGGCCACCAAGCAACCTCAGCGAACTACCGCAGAACTCGCCAGCATCGCTTGCAGCTAGTAGCTAAAACGCGGCACGAGAAGTGCATGTCATCAGCCTGACCTTGCCTTGCGTGAACAGTCTGGCGTCGGGAGATTAACGGCGCGCGAGCACAAACCGGGTTGTCGCAGCCGACGTGATCGACCCGTGGCTGTAAGTCGCTGTCGCGTTCGTGTTCGCGTCGCTACCCCCGAGTTTGTTTGTTTGTTTATTGGTTGGTTCACGACACACTTTATGCACATTCACGGGTAATGGCGCCGCCCACACTGTTTCGCCGGTGGGCCGCGGGATTGGGAAATGTTCTGAGTGGCGCTAGAGTCGAACCCGGGACCTTTGGTACCCATAGCCCGACACCTTAACCACTCGGCCATCCCCGCCCTTCACTGCCCCCGAGAGCGGCGTCCGCTGGCGCTCCGCCTCGCCCCTATCCCACCCCAGTCACATTCGAGTCGGCTGTCGCGGCTGGTGGCTGGCACAAGCATGGGTCCGTGTTCACCTCCCTGACAAACGCATGTGCACTATGTCCCACTGTTGAACACCAGTGTGCACGTCGAAGTGGAGGGAGGGGGGTTAAGGCGCATCGACCACGGCAAATCATTTAGCATGTCGAAGTGGTGAAAACTGCAAGTTAAGGTGACTTAAGCCGCTTGACAAAGTAGACAACGGGTGACGAATGCTACCTTGTAGCCTTGTAGTGCAATGCAGCCATTTAGTACGTACCTAAATAGATACAGCTGTTTGGTATCTTCATCGACAGTATGGCTCGGCTGTGTAACTAATCCCACAAAATAAACTGGCTGGTGCGTTCATCCAAGCCATAATTGAGAGTTCAATACCCCGACGAAAAGTTGTCGCGAGTTGCATCATCTTTTATCAGACTCGCGCCGGACGAAATGCCACACTCCCCATTGCGCGATACAATCAGCGAATTTTAGTTGGCTCAGATTTTCCCTGCTGTAAGACGCCATAGAATCACTGATATGATGGATCGCATTCAGTGGGAACGACAGCGTGAGATGACCGAAACCTTGCAATTGTCATCTGATGTAGATAATTGTGCGAGCGGTAAAAGTTAGGTGAGTCAGGTAGCTCCAATTTTAAATATTTCACAAAGTGTTTTTCAACCAGTCATGCGATTTAATTACTTAACCGTCACCATCCAAAAGGTGGATATCTCGCGATACGTGCTTGTCACGGTTGCAGATATATGGGGTGGGGGATTGGGGGTGGGGGATTGGGGGTGGGGGTGGGGGCAGCAACACATTATCGTTGGACATGACTGGAGATACATCCCTGTCAGATATTTTGGTGCGAACATGCGGCAAGTTCATGTCAAGCCAACGAGTTTTGACATATCTGAAGTAGTGGTGACTTTCAAGGATCGGCAGGGTATTCAAGGCAGCAAGGCAACGTGTCATCCTTGTAATAGCACAAGTATTACACTATAGTTTAGAATGGTTACAATTTAAGTAACGATAGGAAACGAACAAAATATGTAATCAGTTATCTTTCTGATACAAATTAGTGGCAATAACGCCCACGAAATCACATTCACGTTTCATATTTTACCAATATAACATCAGATTTGGACATACAAATTTTAGTTTGCCAACGTCAACCTAGAACGGACTCGGTCTAGGCCGAAAACAAACCGAAACTTGTACCCGATGTTTGTGCCCCGGGACCTGCATTTATTCTTTAAAATATTGGTACCGTCCATAAGGCACGTCAGACATGGACGTTTTATTTTGAAGGGGTGATAAGGGTTTGACGTAAATAGTGCAAGCTAATGTATCTTTTGAAACGGGTTCAATTGTTGTATTTTTGTACGACTAAAGTTGGATTAATCGGGTTATAAATCCTAACCGTACCAACGTGAGTTGGGTGATTAACTATTCCCTGTTTAGGAGGTGATATAAGGATCAGCGATGACGACTGAGATAGTGCGGACAAATACATATCTTTAGCGAAGTTTCTAATGGCGTGTTTTTGTTTCGGCGAAATTGGCTTAAGTATGGTGAAATTCTTCGCAGCACCCCCGTGACTGCAGATTAGCACACGGCGCAGGGTGACATTGGATGTGTCGGGAACATTCAAGCTCAACTTGTGGGCCACCGATCAGCATTCGAGCAACACAAATAACTCTGGAGCATCAGCAATAACACTCCTGGTGTCGGAGTGTTATTTTTAATTTTCTTTGTAATTCCTCTTGACATCGAGTATAGTGTCGAACATGCCCCAATATATGTGCATCACTAGGGATCTGTCTGGACGGAGGGTGGTGCCGATTGTAGATCGTTCCAGGACTATGTCTCTGGATGAATGAAATACTGGTTCAGGGGTGTGAACAGAACTTTTAGGGACGACGGAGATGTTGGGAAGGGAGCGTCGCCAGGAACGTGTGCTGAAGCATAGTGAAGACCAAGCGGATGACCTAGGAACATCATTGATGGCGGAGGACAATTTCAAGCCGCATTGTGAATGAGGTGAACTGATTCGGGGAACGTCGCTGGGAATATGTCTCGAGAGAGTAGCGGCAGGGTCGATTCAGGCAAAGTTTCACTATTCCATTCACAGCTTTTGTAGCGATGAATATCGGGTGCCACTTCAGGGGCGTCATCGTAGAATTGTTTCGAGAGGGTGGTGCCGGTTCAGGATGTTTCTGGGATTTTCTGGCATCCATTCATGGGCATCACACGAAGTTTTATGGAGGGGATGGTTGAGACGCTAACACGTGACATGAATACTTTGGAACCACCACACCGCCAAATAGTTTATGTAGTGTTAACCCCGCTGCCTTCCCGGTCAGATCCTCATACCTCGTCTCGGTGGGCGGTCCTTTTTAGACCCTCTAATCCCCAAACTAAGCTTTGTACGAAAGCTAAATTGGTGCCATCGGGAAGCGCTCGACGAGTAGGGCCAGAAACAGCCCCAACATTTTCTTCCCCCAAAGAGGGACTTCACCAGGCAGATCTATGGTAAACGACTGTCATGTTTTTTTTTGGCTCTATGGTGTTCATTTTGGGGTGATTTTAAAAACAAAACTTATCCGGAAACAAAAAAGTAAGGCGGAATCGAACATGGCACCAAAATGCTTGTCCATACAAAAGCCAATATATGACTTTTAAGCTTTGCAAATTATGGGTGTTCAGCTTTCTTGAATTTGTCGTTTCAAATGGGTAAAACACACCGGGAAACGTTGCTTTTAGTCAACCTAGGCTGATAGATCGTGCTTACCTCAGCAAGAATTTTCGATTTTAGCCCAAATGGGCGAATAGGCAAAACAAGGAAGTCATACAAAAGGAAGGAGGTCAAAAATCCCTCCGGTGCGTTTTATTGCACCCATAAATATCAGCAAACGATGAAAGTTTAATTCATATAAATTTATCCGTTGAAGCGTGGCGACTGGTTGAACTTTCTTCGAGGTTGTCTCACTTGACTTTGAATACCTCGGTGACCATAGATTACCTGATTTCAAAGTGTTCACACAAGACGTCAAATTGATGTGGACAAACCCATGCCAGCTTCGGCGGGCTGTCGCGCGCCGCTTTTTCACTACCCTCGGTAAACGATAGAGGGGGAGGGGGGGGGGGCGTAAAATGACCCCCGAGATGGGACGGCTTTAGCTTGACATCACTACCTCGAAACAACTGTGTTCGTGGTGCAGTGTGTGCTACCCACATTTGTGGTATTTAATACAGTTAAGACGTGTGATTAAGTAATGCCTCCCCTGTTCCCATATGAATCCCACCACGCATTGGTGATACACTCGAAATGCATCCCTGTCCCTCATGATTGATCTGGATAATGACCGAAAACTAATTTTCTTCCAGTCTTTGCATATGCATAACCAATTATCGACCACACCATCCATACCTCTGATCATGAAATGCAGCTGTGCCATGGATGCATTGACATTGATGGATTTTCTTCCACACATTAGGCTAGACGCCGCTAGCCCAACCCAGTGGGAGATTAGATACTCCACGTACTTTGTTCCTAACAGACCCATTGTTGCTTAGAGACTTACAGGTGACACAAGCCAGAAATGAAATGGAGGTACAACTTGCTATATATATATATGTATTTTAACTACTCATTCTAGGTTCATTACCCATTTGTCCATGCCCAGTGTAGCCCCTGCTCCGAAGGCAGGCTACATGCACTATATTTCTGCAGGTTTGTAGTCCGCCTGCATCGTGGTTCGTGTGCTCAGGCAATTTGAGTAGAACGTCCTCGGATGATCTGCTACAATACCACTTCACGGCTGACCTCATCACGCTCAAATGAAGGCATGAACTCCATTGGTCTTTAATGACTTTTCGATGCGATACATTCAGGGGCAATTTTCGGTTTGAATTTGATTCCATGCACGAGTTTAAGCTTTTAACATTAAAGTAGTAGTCTGCAGGCCATCACTAGTGGTTACATATCGATTTGCGCCGGCATGATGGAGCTGATCTGCAGAACTACCCATGCCTGTCATCAGGTCGAATGACAATGTGACCAGTGTGTTGAACGCCAGATATATCCTGGTGCTGATCTCGCGATTCTATATCAAATAGGCTGACTGCATTGGCCGGTTTAGCTGCTGTACCAGATGTTTTTTCCGAAAATGTTGACAGGTAACGCGTCCTCAAGAGCCACTGTTAAACAGAAGATGTGACAGCCCTTGCAAATGGATTTTTCAGTGGCACCCAATCGTTGGGAGTATTTCATGTGGCTCCACCTTACCTGTGGGTGAAAAAAAAACGAGAAGGCTGCAACCTTTTATTCAAATCGGAATGTTGACAAAATATACGCCATGAGTGAGGCTTAATGTCGTTTGCCAGATGTAGAATAACATACTACCTCTTAAGTGGCATACGACACTTGCCAGGTTTCCATTAGCAAAATAACGTATGGGTTATCTATGACAAAGATATATAAAATCACATTTAAATTCAAGCTTTTCTGCATATCCATACGTTTCGGCTATTGCCTTCATCAGGGTATAAGGCTTCTGAATCGACCTGGACCTAATAAAATAATCAGCAATAACACGTGACAAATGCAAGTTACGCTTCTGACAAATCAGTTCAAGATGACAATTGCCATGCACCGCTCACTATGAGAAAGGCGTAGATAAACGCTCTTCAACTACCGCATGCACGTGATAAACCCAATCATTCAGTTAGATGAAGAGCGTTTTGAAACCCACAAACAGATGCTAACGGTACCTGCCATGCTCGAGCAAATACAACAGCAATGCTGCACAGATGTGCCGGACACATAAGGCAAGCTTATCGCACGATTTCAAGCTTTACATCTGGATGTCAAACCTCCGGTTGGCCCGAGCCAACGTTCCCATGCCGGACGTGTATCTGCCGTCATGTCCTCGAAGCGTCATGCCGGACGCTACGAGGACATGACGGCAGATAACCCTGCCGACAGAGTGGCACCCAGCGGCACGTGCGTGGCTCGTGACGTGCATACGCACACGGAGTGACGCCCAGGTCATGTCGGGTCAGGACAAGTCAGCAGCCCTCCCCAGAGCTAGCAGGTACATGATGATATCACATCTTCTTTGTGTGATGATATCTTTGTGTGATGATATCACACAAAATGCGCGGCCTCATCAATTTCGGGCGTAAGACGAGGCGGATCCGGTGTGCACAGCGACTCGCCAAATCGATGCGTCGCTGGCTCTGAGTCCACAGCCCGAAGTATAATCTCGCCGCCTGCCATCGACCTGAGGCACGTCGCCGACAACCAAACTTATTGGCTGAAGGCGTCCAGAAAACACGCCTGATTCTTGCCGGGCTCCGGCGACTTCTTGGTCGCACTTGAGCACACTCATGGAACCATATGTGCGCTGTAGAGTCCAGTGTGCTTAAAGCTGAGCGTGTCATTTCCGTTTCATTGGAATTTCCTCGCCACTCTGATCGTGCGATGGCGTCACTGTCAGCTACCAGCGGCCATGCAGTAAGAGTCGAATCGTGGACATCGTTTCCTATGATAATACCCTTATCATATCTGGCTGTTTAGTTACCTACAAATTAAAATATGTTAGCAATTAGGTGGGAGAGGTGATTGCATCAGCAACAGCCGACCGATTCATAATTAGCATAAAACGTGCAAGAGACTTTGAGTAAATACGACTTCCACATCAATTATTGAAAGTGTCGCTGGAAAATAGCCGGCATCAAAACCTCCATTCTCATAACGCAATACTGTCCTCGACGTTCTGGTGAAAAGAAATTGCATTAAAGCCGTCACGATGTTCTGAGAAGTCATGCCAGAACCTAGGAAAAGCATCGAGACATTCGAGCGGCCAGGGTTGACATGACCCGACATTTGTGGGTGGTTCGAGCCATCATCCACCGAACACCCCGTCAGTGTCTTGCGGGATGTAGCATGCCAGACAGACGCCCAGCCCGCAGCAGCTTTACACAATTGGCTTTACATATTGCGATAAAGTTGTCAGCGCAATCAGTGTAGGACATAATCAGGGGTTCCGAACAAGCGACGGCAAGAGACGGGCTGGGGTTCTCCCATGTTCTAAGCGCAGACCCAGACATGCCGCGACAGAACGCTCGTGTACTGATCACAATTACGCTCTTTTGGTAACCCGAAGGGATTTGCACCCACTTGCGCTCAAATCTCCTGGAGGTGCGGGCGTTTTAGAACGAAACAAAACCTATGTCGCCAATTCGGTAGAGTGCATTCAAATTTGGGGTGCTTGCTCTATTTCAGGCAGACAAGCCGACTGCCAAAATAGTGCCTGCAATCTCAGCATCAGTGCATTGCAGATAATCAGCAATCTACTTCAGCCGAAACTGGATAAAAGCTTGCAGAAATCAGGCTCATCTACCGCATATGGTGAGCCTATCCGAAGCCCACGCGCAATATGCCGAACTGTCGAATTGACATAAGTATGGCTCTGTGCCACGAGCTGTTTTGCTCCGCCATCCATCTCGTGATGGTGACGGTGACGGTGACGGTGACGGTGACGGTGACGGTGACGGTGACGGTGACGGTGATGGTGATGGTGACGGTGACGGTGACGGTGACGGTGACGGTGACGGTGACGGTGACGGTGACGGTGACGGTGACGGTGACGGTGACGGTGACGGTGACGGTGACGGTGACGGTGATGGTGACGGTGATGGTGACGGTGATGGTGATGGTGATGGTGATGGTGACGGTGATGGTGACGGTGATGGTGATGGTGATAGTGGTGGTAACGGTGATGGTGATGGTGATGGTGATGGTCACGGTGTGATGGTGTCTATGTACACCAACAGAACCCGGCGGAGGCGCCCTTAGCGGTACACAATGCCGTTCCAGTTCTCGCCGCTCTGACAGCTAACCACGGCACAGGTACATCTTCTGACAGCTACCATGGCACGGATACACCTTCTGGCAGCTGACCATGACACGGGTGCACCTTCTGGAGAGATCGCCACCCACACGGGGAGTTTTCCAGACAGCCTCCAGATGCCACGGTACTAGACGTGATCAGACACGCTATCGTTCGAGTCCGTGCAGAACCCCTGTATAATGTATCACGACACATAACGAATTAATGTTTATACCGACGGCTGATATGATACAAACGGAAAAATGCACATGATGTGAACGTATCGTCAAACATTAGGCCATTAGCATAGTTAGTCTGTCAACATGCAGCCAATGAGATGATAGGCTGTTCAAGCTTGGCGTTCGAAACTTGAAGGCGAAGTTTATGCGAAGTTTTTCGAGCGCGACAAAGTTGTGGATTGTTTGCCGTTCGCTGCCTCCGAGAACACCCAGGATGATTATGTATGGTATCCTAAGTGTGATCGAAGCAACGTGAACAGCAAATCGTTCAGGAAAAGGTAAGGCCGATGTACCTAGGCAGAAGATGGAGGTGCGACGAAGGCCGGCGTTCATACGAACCGCCGCCGCAAAAGTGAGGATCTCGCGACGCTTGCCAGCGCGTCGTTTCAGTTTCAGCACGACCTGTCCGTCTCGTTGAACGAAGTGTGCTTCACACATGTCAATAGCATTAATGAACGGACAGTAGTGGAGTTAGTGCCATTATGGATCAATACGTCTACTCCACACCTCGAGAGCGAAATGCGCTGCAGCCATGATCCTCCTGGGGCACCCCCGGAGGCAGCGAATGACGAACAAATGACAACTTTATCGCGCTCGGATCGCTTCGCATGAATTTCGCTAGTTTCGAACGCCAAGCTTGAACAACCGATCAGCTCATTGGCTGCATGTTGATGGACTAATTGGGCTGATGTCTTGATGATACGTTCATATCATGCGCATTTTTTTGCTTGCATGATATCAGCCGTCGGTATGAACATTCGGTTATTAGCTATGCATTGTGATTCATCGCTACGTGGTATTTGTTGTGCAACTGAAATATACAATTTATCTAATAATCAGTGAACACCAGCTGCACCAGAGTGCACTCACTCGGATTTCCTCCTCGTTCGCAATGAGGTTCAAGCCTGAGAAAATAGCAGCTTTTCGACGACTTCTTGGCCGAGTGAGCGCAGCAGACCGCGCGGTGGGCTGGCCGGACGCCTGGCTGGACCAGTGCACGACCTCCCGACATGCAAACGCCGAACACATCCAACCGGACGTACAGAGACGGACCACTAGACGGGCCTGACATTGGCGGGCGCCGCTGCCGACGGCCGACGGGGTGGCGCGACGGCCGACCCCGGCCTCGTCACGGCGACCCCAACCTCCTCACGGCGACCCCAACCTCCTCACGGCGACCCCAGCCTCCTCACGGCGACCCCAACCTCCTCACGGCGACCCCAACCTCCTCACGGCGACCCCAACCTCCTCACGGCGACCCCAACCTCCTCACGTCGACCCGGCCTCCTCACGGCGACCCCAATCTCCTCACGGCGACCCAATCTCCTCACGGCGACCCGGCCTCCTCACGGTAGCGGCCTCCTCACGGCGACCCCGGCCTCCTCACGGCGACCCCGGCCTCCTCACGGCGACCCCGGCCTCCTCACGGCGACCCCGGCCTGCTCACAGCGACCCCGGCCTCCTCACGGCGACCCCAACCTCCTTACGGCGACCCCGGCCTCCTCACGGCGACCCCAACCTCCTCACGGCGACCCCAACCTCCTCACGGCGACCCCAGCCTCCTCACGGCGACCCCAACCTCCTCACGGCGACCCCAACCTCCTCACGGCGACCCCAACCTCCTCACGTCGACCCGGCCTCCTCACGGCGACCCCAACCTCCTCACGGCGACCCAATCTCCTCACGGCGACCCGGCCTCCTCACGGTAGCGGCCTCTCACGGGACCCCGGCCTCCTCACGGCGACCCCGGCCTCCTCACGGCGACCCCGGCCTCCTCACAGCGACCCCGGCCTCCTCACGGCGACCCCAACCTCCTCACGGCGACCCCGACCTCCTCACGGCGACCCCGGCCTCCTCACGGCGACCCAGGCCTCCTCACGGCGACCCCAACCTCCTCACGGCGACCCCAACCTCCTCACGTCGACCCGGCCTCTCACGGCGACCCCAACCTCCTCATGGCGACCCCGGCCTCCTCACGGCGACCCCGACCCCGGCCTCCTCACGTCGACCCGGCCTCTCACGGCGACCCCAACCTCCTCACGGCGACCCCGGCCTCCTCACGGAGACCCCAACCTCCTCACGGCGACCCCGGCCTCCTCACGGAGACCCCGGCCTCCTCACGGCGACCCAGGCCTCCTCACAGCGACCCCATCCTCCTCACGCCGACCCCGGCCTCTTCACGCCGACCCCGGCCTCCTAACGGCGACCCCAACCTCCTCACGGCGACCCCAGCCTCCTCACGGCGACCCCAACCTCCTCACGGCGATCCCGGCATCCTCACGGCGATCCCGGCCTCCTCACGGCGACCCCAACCTCCTCACGCCGACCCCGGCCTCCTCACGGTCGCGGCCTGCTCGCTGCGGCGCCGCTGATGCAAATCTCATGACACAATTAGCCCGGACCGCTGTCCGAGGACAAATGGATGGTGTCCGCGTGCTGGTCGTCGCAAGAGGCGAAACAAATGGCGCGAGTCCATATTTTGACGGCGGCTGGACCGATATATTCCTCGGCTCGTGGCAGGCGATCATCTATCGGTGGTGAACTGATGCGGCGGCGTCGGCTCGGCCGCCGCGGCGTCGGCGGCGACGACTCGTGGGTTCTCGGTACTGTCGCAGCACTGCCGCCGTGACAGTGACAGTGACCGTGATCGAGACCGTGACCGTGACCGTAACCGTGACCGTGACCGTGACCGTGACCGTGACCGTGACCGTGACCGTGACCGTGACCGTGACCGTGACCGTGACCGTGACCGTGACCGTGACCGTGACCGCCACCGACACCACCACCACCACCACCACTGCCACCGCCACCGCCACCGCCACCGCCACTGCCACCACCACCGCCACCGTCACCGCCACTGCCACCGCCACCGCCACCTTGGTGGCGCGGCTGGTGACGGTGGCACGCACCCGTCGCTCACCCGGCACCCGCCACTCTCCCGGCACCCCCCACTCTCCCGGCACCCGTCACTCTCCCGGCACCCGTCACTCTCCCGGCACCCGTCACTCTCCCGGCACCCGTCACTCTCATGGCACCCGTCACTCTCCTGGCACCCGCCACTCTCCCGGCACCCGCCACTCTCCCGGCACCCGCCATTCTCCCGGCACCCGCCATTCTCCCGGCACCCGTCACTCTCCCGGCACCCGTCACTCTCCCGGCACCCGTCACTCTCCCGGCACCTGGCCGCATGGTGCAGCTGACAATGGCGGCACTCCCATGCAGGGTCGTGACTTCACACCGACCGAGAACACAAAGCCAGAAGGTGAAGTGTCGCGGTGGTCTCGATTATCGAGAGCGGTGAGGCGGCAGTGGCTGCCTTGGACCACTCCTAGCAGACGTAGAAAAACCGGCGGCCGCACTACGGCGACAGCATGCGGGAGCACTCGTGGCCGGAGTTCCACCCATGTCACAAAAGCCGCCCGTCCGGGAGGATTTCGAAGACAACTACCGACGTGTGAAGCTAACGCTGTCGGCGCACGTGCACCGATCTGTGGAATAGCCAAGTCGCCAGTTGATTAAATGGACTTCAAGTAACCATGCGGAACGCATTGTTTGCGTTATCTGAAATGAGCCGGGGTGCGGCAGCCCACAGGAGCGACATAATACAGCCGCGAACACCACCCGGTGTGCCTATACCCTGTCCCAAGGAGTCATCCACGAGTGGGCCTCTTCCGACAGATGTGCGAGTGGATTAGAGATGAGATGTGCTGCGTCCAGTGCGCCCGTCCAGGCCATACCCCTACTCGGACGGCCGCCAACTGGCCGTTGCTAGCGTAGCATCTTCATCAACATGGTGGTGGTGGTGGTGGTGGTGATGGTGGTGGTGGTGGATTGGAGCTTAGGGGCGCGTCGACATCCGGGGTCATTTTGAGCCCATAACTGGGTTATGATCAGTCTGCGGTGCTGCTATAATAGCTTGTTATTAATATTCACGGGCTTCCTGTATCCGATTAGCTGTGTTGCCGTTGTCAATCGTGTTGACCACGACGGAAACTGACAACCGTGTGGTCGGAACGTCAAACGCCGCTGCCCAGAATGGTCGCAGACATAGCGAACGATTGCAACTGAACGTTGGCTATTTCCGGAACAGGCGGCATGCGATGCATCCCGTCTAGCTGTCACAGCCAAACTGCACATGCTTCACGTGTGAATGTCTTATGTGGCCATTGGGGGAGCTACGAGTTTAAGAAGAAAAGTGACGACTTTGTGAACTGACTTTCGTGGGCCGCGCGCCGGCGCGGTGCATTATAGTGTGTACTCAAATCCGATGAACTATCACCCTCCCTGAACTTAACCAAACATGGACACCTCATCGATGTCCTGTGTGCAGCACCTTCATTTCCACGAGGCACATGGGGCCAGCAGAAGTGCATGTGACCTAAGGGCAAACAGAGCTTCTGCGCCGGACAGGAGACCGGACAGGGAGCAGGTCTGTCTGTCACATCCCGTGGTCGGCTTCCGTCAGCGTGGGGGGAGGGGCGACACCGACTCAGGGGAGGGGGCACCGACTCAGGGGAGGCACCGACTCAGCGCCTGTCTCTCGGAGCGACCGAGCTCGTCCACAGCCGACAGAGAGGGTCGCGAGGCGACGAACGCGACTCGGCGCTGCGCGGCACACCAGTGCCGGCACAACACGGGGTCCTCCGTGAGCTGCCGTGCGCGGTTCTCGACCGTCCCGTCCGCCCGGCTGAGCCGGATATCTGTGACGTCACAGGCGTCACGTCACGTGTCGGCGCTGTCGCCGACACCACGACGTGGGCCCGTCTGCAGAGGACGCCTCAGTTCACAGTCCGCCCGAGCCGATGTTGCTGTTGGAGTGCATGCTGACACGTATGGTCATGGCTTGGAGAAATGGATTAAGACTGATGCGGCCTGGAGATTCTCAGAGGCCGCGACGTCGGACGATAGTCGAGGTGCACTTTCAGTGGCGCTGAAGCTGACGTTGGCGACCGTTTGCTGTCACTCGTGAGACTAACTTAGACTTCTCGAGCGGTGGTCGGCTGATAATTGTGAAGCCCGATGACCGAGCGACGCCGTGGATCGGATCGGGGGGGGATTCGCCAGAAGATTTCCTCGTACACTGACGGACATCGTGGTGCTCTGGCATTCCCGAAATCAGGCCAGCTTTCGCTTGAATGGAAGCCACATGTTAGCTGCTTGCAGCATTCGCTTATGCGACAAATCTTTCGGCCTCATTTCGCACGAGCGATAAATCACCGGATTTATGGATCTGATGATGTCAGGCACCGATTTACGTCACTCGGATATCTATTACCCACTCTATCAACTTGGGAACCTGAAGTGGGCAAGAAGGAAAGGTAGGACCCCTGCTGTTTCTTTTGTGCGTGTACATACAACCCCCATACACACACACACACACACACACACACACACATATATATATGTATATATATGCATATGTATAGGTACATATATATATATATTTATATATATACATGAATATATATCTACATATATATATAGGTATGCATTTATATGTATTGATATATTTGCCTATGCGAGTGTATATGAAAACCACTCACGGTAGGAGAGGAGGGAAAAACAAAGGAGGGAGGTAAATAGGCACCTTAGACCCGCTTACGACGCACGTAGCTGCAAGCCCAGATAGCGCCGCCACTTTGTCACTTTCAATAGCTGTGGAGGAGCTGAAACCCGAAAAACCTTGCAAAATTTGTATCGGAGAGAGTACGATTATCGGCAAACGCGTCGTCCACCGGATTTCCGGCATCGTGAGCGGTGGAGGCAAGAGAAGGACGTGGTGGAGACAATGACCAAAAGATATAGCGGAAGAGAAGAAGAAAAAAATGTTAAAATGAGAATAATTGAAGGGAAAACGCAGAGACGTGGAGAAAGAGAGAGATAGATAGATAGATAGAGAGAGAGAGAGAGAGAGAGGAGAGAGAGGAGAGGAGAGAGAGGGAGAGAGGCCGACCTCCAGTACAGAGCAGTGGCGGGCAGACGGCGTTCTGTCGCTCTGCCTGAGCGGCAGACAACGCAGATGTGTCCACCATCAGTTTACGGTGACAAATCGCCAGCGTCGTGAACGACGAGCGGCTGTGGCGGCCGGCGCGATAGCGGGCCGTCGACGGCGACGTGGCTGGCCGCTCGCGCCGAATGTGGGCGGACTGTGGCGTCGCGGCCGCTCCGCGTCACTGTGCGGGGAGACGGGAGACGGGAGACGGGAGACGGAGACGGGAGACGGGAGACGGGAGACGGGAGACGGGAGACGGGAGACGGGAGACGGGAGACGGAAGACGGGAGACGGGAGACGGGAGACAGGGGACGGGAGACAGACGGAGACGGGACAAGACGGGAGACGGGAGACGGGAGAGAGACGGGAGACGGGGAGACGGGAGACGGGAGACGGGAGACGGGAGACGGGAGACGGAGACGGGAGACGGAGAGACGGGAGACGGGAGACGGGAGACGGGAGACGGGAGACGGGAGACGGGAGAGACGGGAGACGGGAGACGGGAGACGGGAGACGGGAGACGGGAGACGGGAGACGGGAGACGGGAGACGGGAGACGAGAGAGACCTGGGAGACAGGCTCCGAGGTCTGAACCGTCTTCAGCCAACTGGACCAACCCTAATAATGCATAATATATATGCGTAATAATATACATAATTTGTGTGCCACTTTGCCCTCAATTAAGCTGATGTATGCATTCTAGACTGAGCCAAGGTCAGAGATTCTGTTTCTGGGGCACTTTGCAGGCACGATGCATCGCTTGAACTCCAGATTTATATTTGCTTAGCGAATGCCACTTGGTATGTCTATATGGTTTACCTATCGAGTATGGTGAATAGATGTGCTATTCATAGCACTCGTTTCTAGGTGGAGGTGTTCCATCAAAAATCATATCACGACCCTGACAAGGCGAACCCCTGCAGCCACTCCGGGCGGGATTGGCGAACTGGGACCGCACCCCGTGGCGCCGGCGTTCACGACAAAAGTTGCAGAATTCCCAGCGGGAGGGCTGATTGTCTGTCGGATGGGAAAGCTCGCGCCAGGACGCTGGTCTGAGCGGCCCACGGCGGTCGCTGACCGAGCCGCACGTCTGTGACACATCGGGCCCCGCGCTCCCAGCACCCGAGCTCTGGCGTTCCAAGTTTGGCGGTGGGAGTAAAATTTGCGCGGTACGTACCCCGGCTCGGCCCGAACTCCGACTGAAAACCGCCCTCGGATGTCGCCGCGTGGCCGGGCTGAAAGTGTGGCCGATGCTGTCTGCATTAACGAAGCGTGGGTGTTTCACGACCAAGCCGGATGTTTCACAATCGAAGTGGGTATTGCGTAATGGTGCCGGATGTGTGATATGCGGAACTGACATTGGACAATAAATGTGCACATTGGGCGTGACTCCCTCGGGATTCGAAAACTAAGGAGTGCTAAGTTTGAATGCTGTCACCAATATGGTTAATTCGGTAACTGAATCAGCTGTATTTTCTGATCACAACAAAACAGCTATCTGATATATATTCAGCAATGCATAACTGAGACAGGTAACAAATCAACAAATAGCTTTAAGAGCCATAGGAGCTTGGTAAGAGCTTTATGAGTAAATCATGTTATATTTTCTTACGATAGGGCGTTGGTTGGCTTTTAGGTTATGGTGTAGTTTTGAGAAACTTCACAATGTAGGAACTATTGATGCTCTGAAGAAGAATTCTTGACATGGCTGAGTCCTGTCTTAGACGCTTCGCGATATTCTTGCTTCTAGCTATCTGTTGTGGTTCTGCGAAACATTCGGCGTGTCAAATGAAACTTGAGTACAGCTGACCTCAGCTCTGGGAGTGACTTTGAATAGCCATATCAAGAGCGAAATGTCCAAGTTGCACGAGATAGCCGCAAGAAAATTGCCCCTGTGGAGAAGGGCACACAGCGAACCATAGAAGAGGACCATCAATTTGAAAATGGGCCGCTGTTCCCACGGCTTCACTGTCCTTCAGATGGTCGGATCCAGAGAGGGATCCTGAAAACCCGTTGAGCATTGGGGAGGAAGGCTAACCCAGAATGTATTTAATACGCACAGTGCTACTACATTTGGCGACAAACGAACACCCTTATTAAACATTTTTTTGGTGGGTTGTGATAATAAGTTAGCATTTTACCCTGTATAAAAAGGTGCTTTCCACCTCTATAATTCCTGTAAGCCCACCAAGGTGTGTGCCGATACCAGATACGGTTCATTAATACTTCGCTAAGGGTGTTCTATGGCACTCATGGTAGTCGTGCTACACTATGCATTCGCGAATCTCCGAATGCTCCAAAACGCTCACTATTTCGGATCGGAAAGCAGTCCTACGTGCCGGGGTGTAGCACCACGCCCCAAACAATCTGAGTGCTTCTGCAATTTCTTGCTTAGCAGCACACCGAACGTGTAATAGTTTGTAGCGTTTTTAACCGTCGTCCGTGCGGCGGATGGCGATATTTGTTACATTCCTCGTCCCCTGAAGTTTGTTGGGTGACTACGAGCAATGACGGATACCAGCGTACTGCCGCTTGGGACAGCTGATAGGGCATCCGCTGGCCATCTGATGGTGTACAAACTCGAACATGTCACGTCAGATGATGATTAGCATCGAAACATGTCGGAACGTTTTTGTCTCGACAATCGCACATTATCGGCGATTCTATCAGTTATTGCACCAAAATTACGATTCCTTGGTGATATACGATGACGGTCAACACAAATAGCCTGTCTGCATAAGTCAATAACCTTTTCAGAGTCTTCTTGGACACTTGTTTAACTCCACTTGAGATTACCTTTCTTGCGCTAGGAGATATTTTGGGGATTCATTTGAACGCTAAGGGTACTCTTAGCGCCTAATTTCATCCTTGGCGCTACAAAACAACGTTTTCGAGCACTAATTTGGAAATGTACAAAAATGAGATCAATACTTTGAGCTCTGAAATGTTTCGACTTTTGCGAAAAAATGAACAATTAAAGTGACAGCTGGCAGATTACCTTATTATTCAAAGCGTAAAGGTCGATCACCAATCGTGAGTTCCCGCCAAGGCAACGCGTTGCTTTTTTTTACATGTCACGAGCTGTCTCTCATTGTTACATATCACTAGCTATCTCCTTTTGTTTTATATCGCGATCTATTTCCTGTTTCTACATATCGAGAGCCTTTTCATTGCTTACATATCGCGAGCTATCTCATTGTATTACATATCTCCTTTTGTCATGCATCGCCAGCTATCTCCTCTTTGGCGTATCGCGAGCTAGCTCCTTGGGTTGCATATCTCCTTTTGTTACACATCGCGCGTTATCTCCATTTGGCAATGCACGGGGAGTTCCCGTCTCTCTGCTGCACTGGCAGTGGTGGCAAGGTGCGTGTGCTGACGAGGGCAAAGCAAAACACAAGTATGCACAAAATGTCACTGACACACTGATAGCGATGCACACAAATAGTGAATACTCGCCACTCCGTCAACATACAAACTCACCGAAGTTTATATTTTAACATGCTACCAAGGTCGGAAAACAGCTTCATTTCTTATCATCAGTTACATTATAATTGGCAATTTAACACGAAATATTCACCAAAGTATGTAGCTTATTGAAACATGAACACACTGGCCTAATGGTACAAGACCCCTGGAAACATCGGCAGCTTAAAATCGCTAAACCACTGAAGCATCGGCTGCTTTGTGGTGCTATACCCTTTGATACGTGATGGTACCTAAAGTCTAGCTTACTTTGGTAGGAGCAGCATGAAGCTGGCACTCGCTGGACGTCCCTTTGTCGTGAGGACCCCATTGACTACTGGGCGCGCCTTTCTTCATGATATAAACGAGTTAGCCAGAGAGAAATACCTCCATCCAGAAGAGAAATACCTCCACGCAGAAGAGATATATAAATACTTCCATTTCTACCCCGGGCGCACCCCTCCCGTGGTTAGTTATTGGATGGTATGATCAGGGGAGGCGGTGGTGGCTATTGGTTTTGCAACACATCGACCGTCATGCAGCGTCGCCAATCTCTCATGCCGATTGGTCACGGGAAAAGAGTGGCGACAGGTGAGACTCGAACCCACACTCCTCCGATTGTGAGACGGGTAACTTACTCATAGACTACTCGTGCCCATGATCATGGGAACTTTCAATGCGATGTCCCCTTTGCTTGTTGTTTTCCGCCGATATTGACCAGCCGCTACTATGTGACTAAAACCAAAAGGTTCATATTCAATTGACATTCATGCGCGCGCTCTTTCCTTTCCTGTATCCTGCGTAATCCCACTGTTTGTCTGCCTGTTGTCTGTACCCATAATGTTGCTCGACGCGAGTATCTATCAACGTAAACCTAGCGTCCATAATTGACAACGCGTGCACTGAAACGAGTGAAGACATTTTCGCGCCGGCAGCACCGTCTGACCTTTCGAACAGGTCCACACAAGTTACCGGAACTTCGGGCGCCACGGCATGACAGAGCGTTCCCCGACCTCTGACATCCGCAGACAATTGTCGACAGACGTGTGTTACTCTGCAACACACAGACCAATCGCAGCACATGTACATTGCGCGCGCCGCACACCAACTGCGCCTAATTGCCAGCAGCCGCGTATCCACAGGTGACACTTCTGGCCCGCTGCCAACCGACCGACACAGCTGGTGTCACTGCCATCGACTGTGTGCTCACACTTGCCTAGTGGCGAAGCGAGGATTAGGATTACATTGGGGGGGGGGGGCGATGCCCGAGGGATACCACTCATCGGGAATGTCGCTTTTTCCTCATGGGTGTGACCCCCTACCGAGGCGCTTATCATTTGCGTAACTTTTCCAGATACCAAACACTGAAATAAAAAATCCTACTGGCGCGGAGCTCCTTCAAAGGAGTCTAGTTCGATAATCGGATAATCGTGTGGTAAAGCACTTCATTTTCGCGGCTAAAAACAAGCGAGCTGGCTACTCGCCATTCCCATGGGTTGCGCCTACCCCCTCTACAGATCAACTCAGCTATTTAGGACGTTGAAGTGAATTTATCCCTTTTAGGATCGTGTTGACGAACTGTTGCCCGTGATTCAACGACACCTATACAACATTAGCATCTAGTGCATCCAGATACATCACATTTTGTTCATTGACATTCATTGCTGTTGCGACCCTTTAGCACAACTTAGCTACGTCATACTGTGAAGCACAATTTACTATGGCCAGCAACTACTGGTCGTCACCAACATACATGACAAATGTTTCTTTTCCATGGGCAATGCTGAACTCACTTATCGGAGCAGTCATGTGCGAGGATGGGTTGCATTATTGTCGCACCTCATTATACTTATGTAAGCCAGTTACTCTCAGATTCCTCTTATCTGCAGCTGCATGCATCATATATTTATTATATATTAAAAATATATTGACAATATATTAAAAATATATTGTCAGCTCTGACAATATATTTTTTTTAAACTACACATCGTTTCCATTAGCGACAGATTTCACTCAGCCGATGCCCCTACACTCGCGTCCGGGAACAATGGCGGCGGGAATATGCCAAAGATGCGCTTCATCCTCCATTGCGCTGCTTGGTACAAATATTTCGATCGAAGCGGGGCGGTTCGTCAGACCATTGCTCTAGCAAAGTTTCCAAAGCGTAGGAGTGATCATGTCAGGGCGGCTCCAGCGAGACGGTGGGGGGGGATGAACAAGAACTGCAGCGATAGGTGGTGGCCCTTCAAGATTATTTGGGCTGGCTGAGGTGTTTGCGTGCTCTTCTCTGGAATCGGAACCGAGAGACCCATGACAGAGCTCGGATACTTTTGAGGAGGCACAATCCCCTGAACAGATTGGAAGCTTCACCCTGACCAGGTGAAGTGGGGGGGCAGATTGGAAGCCCCCCCCAGGTGACCTGTACAGCTCCCTGAAAAACGCAGTGACAACCTAATGCCACATGTGTCCTGTCTGCAGGACACATGTGCAATGCCTGCAGTCTAGCACGCATGTGTGTTAGACTGCAGGGCTGTACGGTCCCGTGTCTCCCCTGGACCAAATGGACACCATTCAACACCTCGAACCCTTCTCGTTAGCTTGCCAACGTTCCCCGTTTCTCAACAAATGTTCCATAACATATCTTACGAAGTACATGTGGGGTGAGGGTAAATCCTAGGTCACGCTGCGTCTGCACCCTTCCCTCGATTACATTTATCGGGCATTGCTCATAATGTATCTTCCTCATTCCTTCCCGTACATTAATGTTTTTCGCACCTCCCCGCATATCTCGATTGAGCTGTTTCAAATCGCCTTTCTTTCCATTTATACATTTTATTTCTGTAATTAAGTTCCTAGAAATATATTCTAATCTTATCAGGTTGTTGCTAAACTTGGTAGGAGACGGACAAGAGACGTTGGGGGTTATCCGTTTTGATCATGATGAATGGCTATGCGAATTACCCGATTAGATTATCACCTCACTCGCTTTAGTGACGCAAGGCATTATTGGCCTGAAGGCATACATAGGCTGGATATGCGGTTTAAAATATAGCTGCCATGCAAAGATGTTCATTGCGAATTTGTGGGCTGTGTTATCTGGCACGCTGCTACATTTCCGTTTTTCTAGCATGATTGCTACCATGGCCCAATCCTGTGCGCGTCATGGGTGCCACCGCTTCTGATAGCCAGAGGCTGCCTGTACCACAGCGGCTGCCTCTGTTCCTCCTGCTTTTTGTTCAGATAATACTCTTCACAGCGGCAGCTCACTGGCGCCCACAGCCTTCCTGCAATTGATGAATGGGCTGCGTGTGTAGAAAATATCGGTAGTGGTAGCTAATGATATGCGTGTTGGCGGTGGTAGCTAATCATATGCGTGGCGGCGGTGGTAGCTAATGACATGCGTGGTGGCGGTGGCAGCTAATGATATGCGTGATGGCGGTGGCAGCTAATGATATGCGTGGTGGCGGTGGCAGCTAATGATATGCGTGGTGGCGGTGGCAGCTAATGATATGCGTGGTGGCGGTGGCAGCTAATGATATGCGTGGTGACGGTGGCAGCTAATGATATGCGTGGTGGCGGTGGCAGCTAATGGTATGCGTGGTGGCGGTGGCAGCTGATGATATGCGTGATGGCGGTGGCAGCTAATGATATTGCCGTGCTCGAGCAGCCTCACAGCAAATCCGATTTGGCCATCTAGGCTTGTGAAATATATTACCGTCAGCGTACATGAGCTGCAACAGAGATATACCACATTCGCATTCTATTCCTGGCAGAGGCGGATGCAGAGGGCACTGGGGTGATGTTTATCCCCACACGAAAATTAGCATGCTTCCGGCCGGGAACTGGCGCACTTCAGGGAGGGCTCGCGTCGCCTCCTCCACCCCGGGAATAGGCGCCAAATGTGCAGGATTACGCGCCATGCCGAGAGCAAACGGCACCACTTGAGAGCGCTCTCGCTCAATCCCTCCCGCCGCGGATTTCCACTGGAGGGCGGCCCCGCGACAGTTCCTTGATCTGCGCCCGACTCCCGGAGTGCCGGTTGTTGTGATCGTCCTCAGGATGGCTTGTGTGGCGGAGCCCAACGTTAGCACTTTGTTCGCCGGCCTAATAGGCTTACGCTCCGCGGAACGCGGCGGCATTGTTGCGCCCTGTTGCCAGAGTGCACGACGCCATCGCGTACGGCGAAGACCGGATGCGGCTGTACCCCCTGTGGGGCACTGCGTCAGAGCCGGGGTCTCGTCTCGGCGTCACTGGCAGTGGTCGACAACGACGGCGGCACACTCACGCCCACTGGACGAAGGGGTTTCGCTGAAGCACGAGCGTGGCGTTCAAGACAAAACAATAAATGTTCCGACAGTTCTGGGGGATATGGTAAGTTCCGGACCATTTCTTACATTCGGCCTCTTAGAATTCGTCCATGTAACGACTGGGAGTTAAAGCTAAGGCTAGCTTAACTTAGCCTAGCTTGGGTAGCTAAGCTAAGCTAAGCTGAGTTTCTGAGAGAAAGGTTCTCGGAAATGTATGTGAAGCTACACCACGCCCCGGATATATTGATAATTCAGGGCGAAAACAAATGTACATAAAATTAACCTTCTCAAATGATGTGATTCATGTGGCAAGCGATGTTTCACGGAATGGAACTGAATATAGATGGGTGAAAAGAAAAACTTTAACAATGGGGAAATGAACTAACCTCGGCAGAGAAGAAGCTGAACGGTTGCGTCAGATTCCGGGGAACAGATAGCGAAGCACGTGATGTCATCACAGTGCCTGAGGCGTGAGAGACCGATGTTTTGCGTGAGAGAGCGGCGCCACACATGACCTGGGTCGGGATGAACGTACCGGAGACGCTGTGTACCGACACGACGTCCAACTAGCCTCTGCGCTGGTTGGCAATGCAACTGTCAGCTGTCAGCCCGTGTGTCTTCCAAGCGTCATCCACCGCCATCCATGGCTCCTCTTCTGCCCACTACCCATGGCTCTTTGCCCACGGGGCACCCGTTGTCTTCCACATCCATCGCCACCCATGGCTCCTCTTCTGCCCACCACGGGGCACCCGTGTGTCTTCCAAGAGTCATCCATCGCCACCCATGGCTTCTTCTGCCCACACGGGGCACCTGCTTCAAGAGTCATCCATCGCCACCCATGGCTCCTCTTCTGCCCACCACGGGGCACCCGTGTGTCTTCCAAGAGTCATCCATCGCCACCCATGGCTCCTCTTCTGCCCACCACGGGGCACCCGTGTGTCTTCCAAGAGTCATCCATCGCCACCCATGGCTCCTCTTCTGCCCACCACGGGGCACCCGTGTGTCTTCCAAGAGTCATCCATCGCCACCCATGGCTCCTCTTCTGCCTGCCCCTGGGCTCCTCCAGTTCCCACCCAGGCTCACTCATTGCCAGCTACGGGGCCTTTCTACTGCCAGCTACAGGGCTCCTCCAGTTCATGCAAAGGTTCCTCCTGTACTGCCAGCTAGGGCTCCTCCATTGCCAGCCAGGGTTCTTCCCGAGCCAGCTAAGGCTTCTCCATTGCCAGCCAGGGCTCTTCCGGTGCCCGCCGAGTATCCTCCACTGGCTTCCAAGGCCCCTACGCAGTTCCAGTGAAGATACCATGGCCATGTCGTCAGTAGATCGGTTATCGTCTCTGACGCACCAGCGACGGCCAGTCGGTCGGCCCGGTGGCATCGCACGTGGCCTGATCCGTACATCATGCCCGACCCGTGCACTGACACATATGCGTCGGAAGATGGGCTTGTCGTGACAACGCAGCTCGCACGACCGACCGATCGACCGGCACGATAAGCCCAATCAACAGCGAGAAGCTCCCCCGATCCTTAACGTCGAGGAGGCGTACGATACTTCTTGGGGCTCCAGAAGGTGCGGATGCGTCTCAAACGAGCGCAGGAAGTTTCGCGGTGATGCATTCAGTTTACAATCAGGTGTGGAACCGCAGACATGTCCGAAAGACGATTAGTGGCCGCAAGGCTTTGAATAGCCAGCGAGCTAATCTAGCTGCAAGGTAGGCATACTTTTTCCCCGTACGTTTCACGCCTTGCCTTCAGGTGGACCCGATCGCTATTGCATGGCAACGGCACCATCCAGCGCGTGATGTCACCAGGCCAGTGACGGAAATTCTAAACACATGACAGCTTCCATTCAGGCTTAGCTACATGCGTGTCCATAATGAGAGCCGGTGCTATGAGGCGGCATAAAACATCCGCTAATAACTTGATAAGGAGGATTTCGGTACAGCATGGGACACTCCGCACTGGAAAGAACAGCATTTCGAGACCGGAGAGTCAAAGCAGCTGCGTATGAGTCATCATCGTAAAGTAAAAGCTATTGTGCACATTTTTGGACAAGCATCATGGGCCTAGACAGAAAATCCGCCGACCTGTTAACTGATCGGGGCTCAGCCCTCGGTGTGCGGTCTTGCATTCCTTCTCCTCTTAGTGCAATGCAACTTAGCAGACGTGGTGGTTATTGGTTTTACGATGGTTTTACGACACGTCGACCGTTGAGTCGTGTAGCGTCGCCAATTTCTCACGCCCATTGATCGCGGGCGAAGAATGGCGACAGGTCAAATGCGAACCAACATTCTTTCGATTGTGAGAGTGGCAACTTACCCCTAGACTACTAGTCCCCAACTTAGCAGATATTGGGAGGGGAGGAGTAGATCAGTTTAGTTCCGATGTTTGGATTTCCATGGGGTTTTATGTGGGCGTGAAACCAAATCAAAACTCCGCAGACAAATTATTGAGCTTCTAAGTAAAATTAGATAGTTCTTTGTGCTCTAAGATGCATTTTGTGAAAACTCCAATTCAATCCCACGATTAAGCCTTCTTCACATTTCGAATACAGTTGGCTGTTTCACAAAGAACATCGAAAAGCCAAAAACATACAAAATTCGTCGAAATGTTTCTTTGCAAATTTAGAAACTACTATATTAGTAACCATCACTCTCTCCCTGCAGCAAAACAGTCCAATCGTAGCATAACAGGGAGCTAGTGATTTGCATGATTCAAATGGGTACAAGCCAGCATTTGACAACTGCTCTCGCGTCGCTATCGCCAGCGGTTAAAACCTGCCGACCCGTAGACAGCATTTGACATTTGGCGCCGCCGTTCCCAGCGGACAAAACCTGCCGACATGAACCATGCGGCTTGAACTCCCACCCCGAACCTCGAGCATAGATTCAACTGGCGGAGAACCTTAACTAACGGACGCCCTGGCAGTTCCCTGGAAGGTATGCGCATTGTGTACATCCGGCAGGTTCATCTTTGCCAGTTATAGTGGATAACTACATACATCACACCGCACGTGTTTTCACCTGCTGGTCTTCGTCGGAGCAGAATTCTGGCCACACGTCGGACGCCACTGTCGACCGCACAGCATCACAAAGCTTAGCAGCAACACAATATATCAAGATGTGTGCATATGCTTGCATGATTGCATGATGACGGAACACACCAGAGTTCAAGGGCAGAGTGCTCAGTGACAGAATACTATTGGACCGTTGGGGGCCTTCCATTTTCTGCTTATGTGTGGACGGTTTTATCATTGCTAATTCATGCGGTACAGTGAATTGGAAATGACTGAGCTATCGAACACGTCGCAATGGCAATATAGCCAGTTAAAACTGAACACGCTCCAGATAGTGGCTTTCAGCGGATGCAAAATATATTCCTGGCTTATCTACTGCAAAATTAAAGTGGAATTTGGCAAAAATACTGCACATAATCGAGAAGTAATAAAACAGTGCGCTAGTGGAGTTGCCGTTGTTGAACACTCAATATTCGGGAGCAGAACGCAGGCATAATGACCGAAGGAGCAGCCAAAGAGAATAGCTGTGTCACGCAGCAGTTTTCCCAGCAAGCCGATTAGCTTCAGATCACGTCCACGCGCCTGATGGCCATAATGGCGCGACTACCGCGTCGTGACGGCAGGGCATGGAGAACGAAACGCCAACAGGTGCAATGAATGCCCTGAGGCTATGAACTGCGGTCAGGGATTTTGTGGCCGACGAAAATTGACATGACGACTCCAATGCCGACAGCACCGTGAATGGTGCGAGAGGAAATATGCATAGCTGAATTGTCATTGACGATTTTCTTCCAGGCATCTCAGATGAGGAGTCCTTTCACGGTCTGCGGTTTACCGTTCAGTGCGTGAGACTGTTCGATTCGACATTCACATGCTGAAGGGGTTCGGAATCAGATCTCAGAGTTAGGTGAGCGCTGTGTGTGGCTCCCGAGTCATGTAAGTGCTGCATCACAACGGTGAGCAGCCCACCACAGTGGCTCGTCCCACGCTCCGGGCGTGTGTCAGCGCTTTAGCAGGCCAGCGCGGCTCGTGCATCACCATCACCATCAGCTGGGAGGGAGAGGGCCCAGGCTCAACATCACAGCACCTGAGCTGAGAGGAGAAGAAGAAGAAGAAGAAGAAGAAGAAGAATCTTGGTTTTACGACGCATTCTACAGCTAGGTCATATAGCGTCGCCAACCTTTCGCGCCGATTGGTCGCGGGTGGACTCGGCAAATGCCGTCAGTTGTGAGATTCGAACACATAACCTTGCGGAAAAGAGTCCGACGCTCTACCAACTGGGCTACACCGGCTCCTGAGCTGACGGGAACAGCGGATGCTTATCAGGCTGGTTGATATCTTGACCGCAACTTTGCATCGTATGACTTGAGCGGTCTTGAGCTCGAACAATCAAACAACAGCGCGTACTCGAGTACTTTACGAGCATTACGACTACAATAGTCAAGGAGACAAACCGGAAGAACATTGACACTTCACGAGTAGCAGCGATTGCCCTTTCAGCAGCAGGTCACAGCTGCCTCTGGGCCTAACCTGCCCCTGGGCCTAACCTGCCGAACCTAGCCTGCCGAACCTGAACTGCCGAACCTAACCCGCCGAACCTAACCTGCTGAACTTAACCTGCCGAACCTAACCCGCCGAACCTAACCCGCCGAACCTAACCTGCCGAACCTAACCTGCTGAACCTAACCTGCCGAACTTAACCTGCCGAACCTAACCTGCCGAACCTAACTTGCCGAACATAGCTTGCCAAACCTAACCTACCGAACCTAACCTCACCCGTCCAGGCCAGACGCCGACTCACCAGAAGAAGCGGAGCACAGAAGCGGAGCACAGCCACCTCACTCACTAGAAGCACAGCGGAGCACAGCCACCTCACACGAACACCGAGCGCGAGCGCGTGCACGAAGCCGAGCTGGCCGGACCCCACTCGACATGTGTCCCCGGCTCGACAGCCTCGGCGGTGCGCCGGTCCGCCAGCTACACCGGCGGCGGCCCCTGCACTCCGAGTGACCATGAGTGTCGCCGCCGCCGCCGGCCGAGGCGACCCGTCGCCGGCAGCCGTAACGGGTTTTCTGGGGGGAGGAGGGACCGCGGATGGTGTGGCGGCTGCGTGCGCCACGGATCATCTCCGGGCGGTGCTTTCCGGGCCGCGGGCCGTGTTCAGAACGGGGCGGCACAGCTACCCGGACCTGAGGGGTGCTGCGCCGCGGCAGCGGCCACCTGGAGGATTTCGTAGAAACTAGACACATTCGTTGATCCTTAGCACGCATCAGCCGTTTTTTACCGCTGTCCAGCGCTGAGCGTCTGCCAGAACCAGCCGCTCCCGACAAACGCAGGCTTGCCAAGCCCGATTAGTGCGTCTGTCTCGGAAACGCCTGCTCGGCTCCCTGGAACACCCCAGGCTGATTGGCACGCATGCATACTCCCAAGCATTGCCGCGTGCCGCCGATACCAATGAAGTCAACATTTCAGGATTGGCCGCCGTGGGGGTCTTCTCCGGGCTTGACAAACTAGCAACGTGCACGCGCAGGCCACGGGGAGATGACTGACTTGTTGCGCTGCCGTTCATGATGGATGACCGACAGCAAACGCGGTAGCTCGCGACATGCTTGTCACGTGTGGTCGATGCTCAGCGGTACTATAAATATTTTGGCTGGGCTATCTCAGCCGGCGTGTTGACGCTGGCCGCTCGCCAGTTGTGACAATGCGCCGGCGATGTCCACAGCGGTGTCCACTGCGGTGTCCACAGCGATGTCCACAGCAGTGTCCACAGCGGTGTCCACGGCGGTGTCCACAGCGGTGTCCACAGCGGTGTCCACAGCGGTGTCCACAGCGGTGTCCACAGCGGTGTCCACGGTGGTGTCCACAGCGGTGTCCACAGCGGTGTCCACGGCGGTGTCCACGGCGATGTCCACGGCGGTGTCCACGGCGGTGTCCACAGCGGTGTCCACAGCGGTGTCCACAGCGGTGTCCACAGCGGTGTCCACAGCGGTGTCCACCGCGGTATCCTCAGATGGGACTTATCTCTTTCTCTCTCTCTCTCTCTCTCTCTCTCTCTCTCTCTCTCTCTCTCTCTCTCTCCGTGTGTGTGTGTTTGTATGTGGAACTCAGCGCATGCTATGCCAAGATATTTCGCTCAAACTTTCGCAAACTTTCACATGTGATGCGCGGGCACGGGGGACAGATTATTGCGGTGGTTTCGACTTCCACGTGTCACGCGAGCACGTGCCACGCGAGCACGTGCCACGTGCCGTCAGTTGGGGTCATGTCGAGATCAGTTAGCCAAGGCCACAGCACAAGGCCACATTTCGCACGAAAATGAAACTTTGTGGAAACACGCGACCAGTAGGGAACTGCGTACTTTTGTGGCCGATGGCCGCGTGCCCCGTACCGTGCGACCCTCAGGCGCGGGCATCTGCTTTAAGTTGGGTAGCTCTGAGCTGAGAGCAACGCGCACTAGAGCTACCAATTTTGGTGGACGGATAGCCCGTCCCATGGGCTATCCGGCAATGTACAATTTGTAGGGGTGGACGAAGAGTAGCGCGTGCCATGCGCTCAGATTCTAGCGACACTTCCACTTCTGTTTAACATGGAGCTGGTGCTCTTTCAGACGGAAAACGTGACCGCCACAAATTGGCGCCCACCTCAACTCACATCGCAGGGAACGAGAGATGTTCACACTACGTGAAAGCCCACAATTTGGGCTTCCCGCTGGGCACAATTTCGGTGCGATTGAGTCAAGGTGCTGCACGTGAGCGACACCGATGTGATGGGAGAACGGGTTGCGACGAAATCCTCTGTCGTCACGGCATGACGAAACGAAATCCTCTGTCTCTGTCGCATGGTGGGAATTTTGGGCCTCTCCTGGAGTATGGAGACCTAAGGACATTTTATTCTCCCGGATTGTGACTGCAAGTGTTGAACTTTTTTATTCTCCGAATGAAACGTGCCAATAATGGATGACATTTTGTTTCCAGGATCTCAGTCCAGCTCCAACAATGAAGTTGCAGTTTCCAGTCCCTCATACAAATTAGAAGCCCGGCATAGCAGAAGAGCATGGCATAGCAGGTCATAAGGCATGAAATGCAGGTTGCAGTCAATTGCCCAGGAAGCATATCATGTTATATCAGAATACCTACAAGTTTGTGGTAGTTGTTTGGAATGCATTATGCATGTGTCAAACATATTGCATGTTATGCATGTGTGTATGAATCTGCAAATATACTTTGAATAAATACATAAAACTCTGGCTATACCTATATTTATTTTGCCTGGAAGAACTCATATTGAAGGTGCAAGGAAATGACATGAAGGAGATGTTGCTGCAAAATCCCACACATTTGTGGTGGAGACCTTGTTTATATCAGATAGGTACGGATCGCACAGTTACAAACTATGTCCTGGCTCAGTCTAAGCCCCAATCAAGGCCGAACTCGTCGGGGGTTACTCAGGCAATCGTTGGTGTGCACGATGCCCCCAAATCCGAACGAAACAAAAGCGTCGACATAACATAAAAACAATAGAGAACAAAATCATGTAAATTTCGGAACTAGTTAATACCTCAGCCTATTACTCTCCAGGATATTTTCACACTGGCAGGACGGCGGCCCAGCACAATCACTCTGTAACCACAGATGAATCGTCATTCGGGTTGCGCCAATCTCGTCTCATTCTGAACAACCAAGATATGAGGGATTAGGTTTTCGTATGTCTTCAGAATTCTGTCGAAATGACTCTACAGAAGGCGTTACACCAAAAAATCTCCATTACGAAACCTCTCGTATTGCTGCCATATCTTGCCATCATAGTTCAACTCGAAATATGCACAATGACGTCAAATACTCGCATATCGGACCCGAGGTCCTGTTCTCCAGCCGCATTCCAATCGGAGACTACCGGAGAACGTAATTCTGGACATCTCAGACCGTTTTCAGTAATTCTGTTAATTTCACGAAATAGAGCATTCAATTTCGAATTGAAATGCATAAAATAGCACCAGCTAGCGAACTTCATTGATGGCAGAAGACCTATTTTTGGGAGCCATGTAAATGCTACAAAAAATGCAAAAGACCTTGGGTTACTTTGGTATGAATTCCACCTCAATTCGCAAAACCACAGTAACCCATCAAGAGAAAAGCATCTGAATAGTAGTTTTATCACTTCAGCAGATGCAGTAACTGTGCATGTACGGAGTTATTACGTTCTCCGGGCCATTTATGGTCACAAATAGACGTCATTTAAAATAGTTACGAAAATCTATCATTTCATCATTTGACCACACTTGCCTTTAGGACAGGACAATATCCGTACTAGAGTAGGAGAATTAACAAATTATTGGGACGGTCTCGCCCGATTCATGTTTTGAACTAGGATAAAGACAACGTAATTTAATGATTAGGAACATATACCTTCAGTGTATTGATTCTCATATAACTGAAGAAAAAAAGTAACACCGTATTGACGTATGAATTCCTATTAAAGGCGACAGGAATTGAGGTCAAGCAGCGGTCTTGAAATTATGTAAATATTGCAGTCATGTTTACACAGCGACACACTTTGACCGCGTGTTTCGCCTCGCTGCTTTGTCCCCTTCCCTTTGTGCGAAGATCTTTGTCTCGATTGGTTGGGTATACTCTGGTTGAGACAAAGTTTTGAAAACTTTCCGGAGAAAAACCTAGTGAGTACGAGTGAATTAAGTGGGCGTGATTGAAGTGACTTACGGTCCACTAAAGGGGTGTAAGTATGCTTGTAAGTAAGCGGCTTGTATGCTTTTCAGCAATCATCTCTTTTTGGGCTCCGACACCAGTAGCTTTCTGTTTTTTTAGAGGGGGTGGGGTCCGAGGCCATTTTTTCATTCTCCGACTCCATGGGCAGGAATATCTTCTTTTTCTTGGTGGGCTCCGATACAATTTTTTATTCTCCGACTCCAGGTCAGCGAACCACCTTTCCCACGCTGCTCTGTCGTCGACGAAACCGATGTTTACCATGCATAACGTGGATTTTTACCTCCGAATGTGACTAATTTTAGTGCGCCGAATCGGCTCGGTTTCAACCGACATATCTCGCAAACCGGTGGACCAATCGACAACACACCGACACCGCGGTAAAGCCAAGGCAATCCAAACGTGGCAGTGTAAACATATTTGTCGCACGTGGCACGTGCACCCGGGGGAAGGGTGTAAAGAATAGGCGACCGTACTCATCGATTTTTACGTTTGGGTCTGGTGCTGGAAAACGGCTAAGTGCTGATACGCCGTTGCCTGTCTTGCCCAATTCCATGTACCGGCTACACTTTCCCCATGGACTATGGTCACCTGCCGTGTGCTAGGGGTCAGCCATCGCGGCGAGAGAGACCAGTGGCGTGACCCATAAAACGGGCTCTGCTTCCCACCACCTTAGCATATGTCAGGTCACATTTTATCAAAAGTGGTATGTACCCATAACCTCAACGTTTGTGGTTTTCGCGACACTTTTAGATATTCCCCATTGAAAATCCTTTTCCCACAATTAAGGTTGCCTTGAAGCATTTTCAAACATTATTTTCGGCCTTCTGAGCCAGCTCATTGCATCGATGAATCGGTGGATTTGCTGGAGCCTTCATCTGTCGGACTTCATGTGTCGAATATCAAACAGGTCGCACGTGCTACCTCGCCAGCCAAGCCACCGGTGGAAGGATTTTATAGGAGTGGATATAATTTGTGGCGAATGCAGGCAAATACAGATATGCAGCGTGAATGGAAATGAAGCTAGGAATGAGCAGGGTTAGGTCGGATCAAGTGAGGTCTGCATAGGCAAGGCCCTGCTAGGTTAGGGTAGGTCAGGCTACGAACGATTATAAAAAGCAACCAATTACTCGTAGTAAGCAAATATGGCCACAAATTGTTCTCATATATTTCGTGCATGGCCTTTCTTCGGAGACACACGATATGTAAAGAGCTATCTTACGCACAGGATTTATGGCACATGCTTTGCGTATCAGACCATCTACCAATATTGACAGCGCTTTATTAATCACCCAAATCCAAGTATCGGTCATATTCACACACTAACATAACGAGCAGGATATGGAGGGCATAGTGAAAGCTCAGTGTAGGTCAAATGAAATTGCAGGGGAAGATCAAATGAGGTCTGTTTGGGTTAGGTCAGGTCAGTTGACATCATGTTCAGTTTGATTAGGCTTGCCTAGGTTTGGTTAGGTTTGCTTAGGCTTGGCTAAGTTTGGCTACGTTTGGTTATGTTTGGTTAGGCTTGGCTGGGATTGTTTAGATTTGGTTGGGTTTTGTTGGGGTTTGGTTGGGTTTGGTTAGGTTTGGTTAGGTTAGGTTAGGCCGCCGACAGCCGACAGCTCCGTCTGCGCAGTGACCGACAGTCACTCAGCTCCGTCTGCGCAGTGACCGACAGTCACTCAGCTCCGTCTGCGCAGTGACCGACAGTCACTCAGCTCCGTCAGCGCAGTGACCGACAGTCACTCAGATCCGTCAGCGCAGTGACCGACAGTCACGCAGCTCCGTCAGCGCAGTGACCGACAGTCACTCAGCTCCGTCTGCGCAGTGACCGACAGTCACTCAGCTCCGTCTGCGCAGTGACCGACAGTCACTCAGCTCCGTCTGCGCAGTGACCGACAGTCACTCAGCTCCGTCTGCGCAGTGACCGACAGTCACTCAGCTCCGTCTGCGCAGTGACCGACAGTCACTCAGCTCCGTCAGCGCAGTGACCGACAGCCACTCAGCTCCGTCTGTGCAGTGACCGCCGACAGCCACTCAGCCCCATCGCAACTGTCTGCTACTGTCATTAACGTTGACACCACGCCAGCGTTGTCTTGGCCCTACCTCCCGCGGCGGGCTGGCGACAGTCGGGGGGGGGGGTCCGCGTCGCTGCCGGCGCGGCTGCGTGTTGCAGACCGCTCACGACCGGCCAGTGGACGAATTGTCAATTACAGGCGTGAACGCGCGTCGTTCAACAGCGCGGGGGGGGGGTCAGGTGTTGAGCGGGCTCCCGGTGGCATTCAGGTGTCCGGTCCATCGGATTATCGACCTCCTGGTCCACGGAACTGAGAATATCTGACAAGGCGACACTGAGAATGGAGAGTACCTGATAGCAGGCGACTGCTGAAGGCTCGTACCAGGCGCGTCGAGGTCGCACAGACAGCAAGCTGTTCTATTATCCTATCTCTGGTTGCCCAACCAATGCTGTGTGACTTAGTTTCGGAATATAACAATGCGCATAATATCTACTTGCAATTTTCTTCCGAGTAAGTGCTAGTGTTGCAACTGTTGCAAGTTTCGGAAGAACGCAATACTGTCAGGAAGTGGCAACTTCATAGCAAGCAATATGCAGGCCTGTAAGTCTTGTAATAAGACTGCTTGTGCTGAAAACGTGTAACCGCCTCAAAGATGCACGCATTCAAAAATGTGTCATTCACTGCTTATGTCGGACACGGATGACTCTTGCTTCTGGCAAAGGCCAACATAACATGTTTTGCAGATGACATCCTAGGTTAGGTATGCGAAAAATACAATATTGTGAGGAAATTATATCCGCACATGCCTAAGCTTCCACTGCTTCAATGGGACAAATTACATCTGAAATATTTTTGGCATTAGAGAAATGCATGATAACAAAAAAGGGCTGGATATTACCTCACTGCTGACTAGGGCATCTGGCATCAAGCCACTGCTTTTGGTGAGAGCATCACCCGCCATCAAATTATTGAAACCACTTGACGGATTCTAATGACTTACGGCTAATACCTATATATATTGCAATCTTGCCATGCAAGCCCACTGGGGCAGAACATTAGGCTACAGACCGCATTTAAAACAATAAGTCGGCATGTTCGATAATGATCTTTGGAAATGCATTGTATCAATACTGTCAAGTTCGTGTGTTCTATCAGTCTCTGTGATATATCGACTATCCACCGGAGGCGGGGGAGGGGAGGGTATGAGGAATTACCCCAGCTGATATCGAGTTCATATCAGTCAGGGCGGTCTAGTGTCATCTATGGACCAAAGTCGCCTGTACGGCCACGATAGGCTGACATGAACCGGCACCATTTAAGGTTTTAAGCAACTGGAAACATCATTTTGATTGAAGATCCGTGACGAAAATTTAAACTAGACATATCAAATGCGGTGATTGCTCCAGGAAGCATGGAACGAAATTGACAGCTTCTTCTTTTAAGAAGTGCATCGAACGTGCAGAATCTGTTCTAGAATCCAGCTGATACTATGATCCTATGACAATCATTCCGAAAAAAACACAGTCTCAACCGCCATACCTTAGAGTTGGTCAGGTAGCTTGGTCAGGAAATCCACCTGACCAACAAGCAACGCTGAAAATGCCGATATAAGTACCTGAGCCACGTCATCACCACTACACGACCGCACACAGAATGCGATCATATCTTTCGAAGCGAAAAATAAGTCTGAGGGTCCTCTAGGTAGCATAGTTAATCCTGCAATTCTGACACTTCGAAAAGGGAACAAAAACGGAACTCCTAAGTATTTGAACTTGTGCTATATTTTTCGCATGTTGGCATACATTTTTATGGTTATTTCGGTCACGTCATTTTCTCCCTGATCACTTGCAATTGCAAGTCTTCACTTGGAGATATCATGACATTATACGTTGGCAAGCAATTAATACTTGGCTAGTTGAATATCACGTCACAAATGTGCAGTATTCTCAAATGCAGAGCACGGTGATGGCTGAAAGGGCAGAATGATACTTTAAATAAGATGAGGAGTTGGCTTATGAATTGTGAGCGGATGCACAAAAGACAGCGCTTTTGCCCTATCTCTCAATGCTTTTCTCTTTTACTTTTTACCTAACAATCTCAGGAAAATACGCCTACCAACTGGATTAAGCAAAAGTAGATTTCCTTTACGACGGCTTTGTGGTGTTGAATTTCAGCTGAAGCTGAAGGAAGTCATTAAGGTGACAGACGCTACTATTTAGCAATGTAAACTATCTCGATAGTTTGTCCTGGTCAGATCATATATGCCCCGTCAATAACTCCAGCGCTAGAATAACAGGACGCAGAGTTTGCAACTATAAGCACCGTAAGTTCACTGGCTTGAAATAAATGCATCTCTCCGGCTTGCAACTTGACAAGCATGATCTCCGTTATGTGGCGTGTGACGGTGTCACGTCACGGTCACGTGTCATGTGTCATGTGTGTCACGTGTCAACGTGACTGCTATCGACCATTGGACGAGCATTTCCTGAGGTTAGCAATTTTTAGTCAAGGCGCGAATTGATGTGAATCAGTTCCGATGATTTCAAGTTTCAATAATTTCAAGTTAGAATGACATCAATAATTTGAAGATAACTTTCAAGGTTTTTAACTATCTTGAATGCTTGCCGCTGAGAGAATTTCTCCTCCAGAGTCAATAACTGGATCGGCGGCTCGTTCCCAATAAATGTCCCCTGATAACACTACATATTTCCCCATGGTGTACATGCGCCAAAACCCCCAGACATTACTGGACATGAGACAAGAAACGTCATCAGAACTGTTCTTAGTGGCATTCGCTGGCGGTGCCCGGAAGAAAGTCATCTCAACTTAAATATATTTCACTGTCGTGGCAGTACATATCAGGGCATTTAAATATTCTGTGGATGAATTCAAGTCCTATTTAAACTTACGGAAGCCCTGATGTAGAAGTCAACCAGTCGGTTACCTGATTCAGGACGCCATCAACGGTCTGCTCATCCATATTGTATGGGATTCCTATCATATATTCTCTGAATTGCATGATCTAATATACTCCAAAACGCTCCAAAGCGCATCCCGGGCCGCGCCACTGACCGTAATTGCCATGGGCCACCAATTGATGAGTCAGATTATGGCACATTATTTGGCACATTAATGACACCTTATTTATGGAATTGCACATCATTTATGCGCGCGTGTTTATTAAGCGGGCGTTGAGCTGTGAAGCAGTATGTCACACATTTAATTCAGCCATATATTAGATATTGAGTCGGTCGACCCAGCAGTTGCATTGTAGAAAGCCGACCAAAAGACCCGCCGATATAGGTCACATTTACCCGCAACAAATGGGTCACATTTGCTGCTGGAAACAGCAACTGCTGGATCCGTTGGAGTCGATGGTGAGCCAAGTGGACAATAGGACGACGCTGCGGTGTTCTAAGCGGGAATTTAACTTCGGTAATGGCCCCATCGTGGCAGCGTAGCGTAAATCCGATTGGAAATCGAAGGGAGTGTGTGCGTGGGACTCGAAATAGAAGCCGACGCAAAACAACAACAACACTTGATGGGAAACGTGGCTTCGCGCTTAGTTGCCGAAGCTTGCTGGTAGGTTCACCAAATACGATGCACTAACCACAGAAGTGGCTACCTTCGCAGATGTGACTACCTTCACAGATGTGGCTACCTTCACAGATGTGGCTACCTTCACAGATGTCATTCCCTTCACAGATGTAGCTACCTTCATAGATATTGCTACCCTCGCAGATGTGACTACATTCACAGATGCGATTACCTTCATCAGCAGCGACACCTGGACCGTGAATGCACGACACGCAAATAGCTCGGCAGTAGAGAACCAGGGACTGTGCATCGACGCATGTCTTCTCGAACCATCGCATAGCTTATCGAACCATATCTTCTCACAGCAAGGCATCCCAGTATCCACATACTGAACCGCATGGTGCGGTCGAAAACACAGGCAATTGACATATGTTATACTATGTTCTACCCGATCACATTCAAGCCCAGCTCTAGCTGGATCACATTCTCACGTAGACGCACACGACTCTGCAAAATGTCGGCGAGCATTGGATCTGCTGCAGGAGGCAGTCGAGACAAGCTCGTCTCAGAACACCATCTAGCCGGTGAATGAGGCGTAGGCCCGGACACGACGTCATCTGTTCTCCTCGCGCCTGGGCACACCACAGGGCTGACGGTGTCTAACCAGCTCTGCCGCACTGACATCCGACGTCAGATACCTTGCCGCCACAGCTCTGCAGCACTGACATCTGACGTCAGGTACCCTGCTGCAGCAGCTCTGCAGCACTGACATCCGACGTCAGGTACCCTGCTGCCGCAGCTCTGCAGCACTGACATCTGACGTCAGGTACCATGCTGCAGCAGCTCTGCCGCACTGACATCCGACGTCAGGTACCCTGCCGCCCCAGCTATGCAGTACTGACATCTGACGTCAGGTACCCTGACATCTGACGTCAGGTACCCTGGCATCTGACGTCAGGTACCCTGGCATCTGACGTCAGGTACCCTGACTTCTGACGTCAGGTACCCTGACATCCGACGTCAGGTACCCTGACATTCGACGTCAGGTACCCTGCCGCCGTAGTGAACTGTCGGTACTTGACGGCAACGAATTCACGTATGGTCGGAAGCGTTGTATTGGTCGCTACGCAGCAGCACAGTAGTTTTCATAGATGTGATTTGCCTGTGCGCTTGTTGCGAATGTCCAGATTTCGTTGTTCTTAAGTTGTTTCTGTAGGCTTTGCATGAGTTTTACTGTTGCTTTTAACAGTGGCGTATACAGGGGAGGGGCATTGGAGGCATGCGTCTCATGGAAGGTGGCGTTCTTCCGACTGGGAGAAGGTGCTTCTCTGGGAAGTCTGGGGTGCATACCGTCGAATTTGTCACCCACAGGCGTCCCTTGGAAGTAAATGGTCCCCACTTAGTATGCTCGAGAATACCCCCCGAACTCATTTTTATATCAGCCAGTGGTGCCCCCAGGTATTTTTGCAGTGGTGCTCCTGCGAAGAAATGGCGCCCCTCCAGGCAAGTTCCTCCCGCGACAATTCCTGGAAAATTCCCCGATATTGAAAACTTCGAAGCCGATCTTCTAAGTTGTGATAGTTTTTGTTTGTCTTGACGTGAGCGGTGCCTGCTTCTTCATGGGCTGTTTACAGAAGCAGCAGCCAGGCATTGAAACATGCCTTGCGTGGTACGCTGACAACTGTGCTTCCCCAGGGGCGGGGATTTTTGCAATAGAACACCTGCAGATTGTGCAATGCAAATATTGTGCAGCTGATTAGAGGAATATTCCACTTGATCTCATACAGTGGACGCAGTTGACGGTAGGAGGGTGTTGTGTCTTTGCACTTCGGTCATACCTGTGCATGCTCCCTGTATTTATGGTTTTTGAGTCCATATATTTACTTTGTAGGTACATAATCATCACTCAGAATTATGCTACAACACCACACAACCCTATGACGTTTCTCTGTGATGACCGATCAATAGACAGAGCATGGACGCAAAAATGACAATGTGTGCTGAAGTCTCGGAGCAACTTCCTGCGCCATTAATATTTCAGCCATGCGCACTTCGGAGCACCAGTAATGCAACGGGAGAAATAATTCAGGCCCGAGACGCTTCTGGTAGCTGCTCGGTAGATATAGAACATGCATTCCTTGGTGTAAAACTTTGCGAATGAAATTAAAGGTCAAGACGGAGACCTGGAGGAATAGTAATTTATTCAGCCCAGTGAGTTAAATCCCGTGCGAATTGCCCAGACCGCGGCTGGTGTCGCAGCACGAATAGCTGACCAGTGAGCGGAGGACGGGCGAACCACCGACACAACCAATCTGCGTCGGATGTCGCCTCGCAACTAGTTCCACATCGGTGGACATGCGCAAGCGGTGGGAGGTTCGGCTGTCGTGCCACGATTCACACGGATCTTATCACCAACGAAGCGGCTCTGACGCCTTTTCGGCTTCTTCTCGTGTGAATGTGTCGAAGATACAGCTGTAGTAAATCCTTGTTGCAAGAACATGGAGGTAAAATATCACAGCGTAGCAATACTAAGGAAGGCCCCACACACGGCCAAGTGATAATACAATTGATCAACACCGGCATGGAGGGATATAAAAATGCTTATAGCAAGAACATTTCTGGGTAACATACTGTCTTTGCGGTACATGTTAGTTTTTTCCACTCTTTTTCTCAGGTGCCAGTGACATTCTGGGCCGCGTTCATCGCACTGGCTTGAACGCACCAGACAGCGACTGCCAGGGACCCCGACCCGAAATATGCCTGTGACAACCGGAAAACACGCAGTTTCAGAACGGCTCCAGTCAGGCCAGCCTGTAAGGCGATCGCAGGCCCGAGGCAGCCATCGGCAGCCCTGCCAATGAGCCGATGGCAGACATAGACGTAGACGTAGAATCAGCTGTAAAACCAGGTTAGCGGCGCCGCGCCAGTGCGCGGAGGAGCCTCTGGTCGCCGCGTCTCCGAGACAAATATTTGTCACGGCCACACGCCCGAGACAAGTCTCCAGTCGTCGGGTCTCCGGGACAAATCATTGTCACGACCACACGCCCGAGACAAGCCTCCAGTCGCCGCGTCTCCAGGACAAATCATTGCCGCGGCTATACCGGTGAGACCATTTCCCAGCCATCGCCACTCCAGGGACCGACGCTGGCCGTCGACATCCCGAGACGGGCTCCAGACGTCGACATCCCCAAGGCGGTCTCCAGACGTCGACATCCTGAGACGGGCTCCATACGTCGACATCCCGAGACGGGCTCCAGACGTCGACATCCCGAGACGGGCTCCAGACGTCGACATCCCGAGACGGGCTCCAGACGTCGACATTCCCGAGACGGGCTCCAGACGTCGACATCCCAAGACGGGCTCCAGACGTCGACATTCCCGAGACGGGCTCCAGACGTCGACATCCGGAGACGGGCTCCAGACGTCGACATCCCGAGACGTGCGACAGACGTCGACATACCTAGACGGGCTCCAGACGTCGACATCTCGAGACGGGCTCCAGACGTCGACATCCCGAGACGGGCTCCAGACGTCGACATTCCCGAGACAGGCTCCAGACGTCGACATTCCCGAGACGGGCTCCAGACGTCGACATTCCCGAGACGGGCTCCAGACGTCGACATTCCCGAGACAGGCTCCAGACGTGGACATCCGGAGACGGGCTCCAGACGTCGACATTCCCGAGAGAGGCTCCAGACGTCGACATTCCCGAGACAGGCTCCAGACGTCGACATTCCCGAGACAGGCTCCAGACGTCGACATTCCCGAGACGGGCTCCAGACGTCGACATCCCGAGACTGACTTCCAGTCGCTGACATCTCCGACTAGTTGCAGAAAAATCGCGTCAGGACTGCACGTGCCCGAGAAAAACACGCAGCAGCTTCCGGTCAAGCCCACAACAGCAGTCACAGGGTCCCGTAGAGCAGACAAAAGCACGTGGACACCACCAAACCCTACGGAAATCAGAGAAGACCCGCACACAACAGGCAAGTGTCCCGGTAACAGACGAGAGCTCCCGAACATTACGGGTGGCGTTGGTAGTCGCCATTGTGATTTGATCCTCTACAGAGAATGCTCTAAATATCAGAACAGCGTCGGCCAGTTTTCCACCGAGTCTTTTGTGGCACATCGGGCGCCGTCCGGTCAGATGAAGCCCGGACGGGTTCTCGGTCGCGGCGGACTCTGCCCCGGTCTGTATCGGCAATCTCCCGCTGCAGGCCAGCTTGAGGGGTGCGCATACTCGAGGTGCATGGTGCCGTGACTGCGGCGGCAGCCGATTGCAGGCGAACTGTGCACCGGCCCAGTCGGTTAGTTAATTGCTTGGGTTTTAGGGCGCATCGACTGCTGTGATCATTTTGTGCCCATAACTGTTGGAGTTAACGAAGTGCAGTGTGAATCTTCACATAGTGGGTAGCCGTCTGTCTGGTCCTATTGTGGTACATAGTTTACATGCGATGTACATCAGCGATGGTTATATATTGTTGAGAACGACACATCGGATAAAAATGCATCGATGGTCCCGATTCAATAGTGGAAGAACTGTAAGACAGAATATCTCTAAGGGAAGCCACCCAGGAAGACCCAAAATAACGTCTACGTTCGTCAGCATAACAAGGGCATATATGATAATATGGCGAACTGTCAATTGTGTCTGACATCTAGAGCACTTCCCTTTGTCACTGCATAACAGATACCCGTGTGTGGCATAAGTGTGCCTTATACGAAGGCAGCAGAGTGACACCTCTTCCTGTCTAGATTACGGCAAGACGAGCTCCACGAACACAGACGTTGCTTGATGGCTCTCAGCTTGTTCGAAGGCGTCGCATCCCACACTGCCTGCCACTTGCCTTGGATGGAAATAGACACTTCTCGGTAGTGGTCCGTGGCAAGGAGTGACGATGACCGAGTGCACGGGGCGTGTGCTGCTCGCTTCGCCGCAGCATCCGCTAACTCATTCCCATAAATTCCCACATGGCTAGGGAGCCGACATATAGTCACCCATCATCCTAGGCGTTGCATATCGGTAAGACGGCAAAAAAATATCACGTAGGAGGAGGTTTGATGGATAAAACGTGTTCAGGGCCATACGAATACTTAAAGAATCAGTGTGTATAACGTGATGATCACCATCCGACACCTCGAAAAAAAAACAGCTTTCGTAATAGTTACAAATTCCGATGATTTTCCCGGATGCACTACCTCATAAGTCTCACGCCTCTCACCAAATGTCATCTTATTGCAACTTTTCATGGCAACTATTTACTTCTTTTAAGAAAATTAGGTATGAGCGATCATAGACGGTATTGGGTATTCGGTCTGGGCCGCAGTCGGAACAATGCGGATTCTCCGTTGCACATGTGTCTAGCGCATGCTCTACTGATCCACATCTCCCACACGTCTCTCGGCTTCGACAGTGGTGCGATGCGTGACAAAAACGGGAGCAACGGAAACACCTAATCGGATTTGGCACAAATACGCGGACCGTCACGCGGGCATACCCCACAAAGACAAATTCAGAATGATCCGTCGTGCGAATAGTTAAGATAGTGTTGTCTGTTGATTGCCTTTCTTAGCCTTTTCTAATTGAAATCATTCGCACCTCTACCACTCCCCCTCCGTTGGGCCATCCACAATGTCGGCGTCCGAAACATCTCGCAGGTCGTAGCAATTGATGACTCTTTTGGAGTAATTTGTGTTGTTGCGGAGTTGAATTTAAATGCGTACGGTGACTATTCTCCTGTCGGTTTCCTGTCGTACAGTGTAAGTTATTGCGGTTCCGTCGAACGCCCCCTTTGCATCCTCAGCAGTTGTAATTTCGACTTGCAGTCCACCGTCTCTGAGCTTTTCGCACCTCAGTGCCGATCCTAGCTTGCCACAAGCCTCCTTCCTTTGGAACGGGATAAGAAGGGCGAGTTTCACGTTTTCCTCTATCGATTTTACGATTGGGATACGAGGCGTGGGCAGACCAGCGCCAGGGCTGGACCTTGCATGCACCACACTCGGAGTCTTAGTAAGTCTGGTTGTCTGACTTCTATTGGAGGGGGCAGGTGGTTTGTTTTCTTTTGTGTTGGAAGGATCCATGAAAATGTGCGTGTTCGGCTCCGCGTGGCGTTCTACCGCAAGGGGCCCTACGGGGGGGGGGACACATGCTGCCGTAGCAGCAGGACGCCAAACGCAGAGCTATACGGGGCCGGCGAGGCCATCACCCGGTCGGGAGAGAGAGACTCACCACCCCGACCGCGATCCAGCGCCTCCCACACCTTGACCCCAGCCGGCCGGGCCGGTAGACACTGGGGATAAACCCAGGTTCTCGCCCCGAGGCGACCAGCCACTTGACCCGCGTGGGGCCCCACGGGCCCACCCCTCCCCTCTCGTCCAAACTAGCGCCGTGTGACGGGGGACCTCAGTATCCAGGACTCCGTCAACCACGGGGAACGGGCCGTGGGGGCGCGACTACCCCGATAAAACTCAGCTGGAGGGCAGGGCCGGGGAAGTTGTCCTATCTGCTCATGACAGGGAGAGTTGGCGATGCAGTGTCAGGCGAATGACGTGGATGTTGAAATGAGATTGGGATTGGAATGGGAGCGTATGGATGGAAGGACGGATGAGGCACTCTTAGTCCGTCCTCTCACAGGTAGGATGGAAGCCGGATCATTGGGGAACGCAAGGTGAGCCTCGTCGGGGGGGGGGGGGCAGCCCATTCATCAAATACGTTCATGCTGCACAAGTACGTGACTTCAGTACTAGTCTACGAGATCGAGCTGAGGGTGCTATTGGGAACATCCTGTCGCAAAATACGAAGGATAAAGCCGGGCCTCCGTAGCACGTCATTTGAAGCGCACACGCCGGTCGGGACCCAGCGGCCGGGGCACGTCTTCATAGTGATGATGCGGTAGTCCGCGTGCGACGAGTCGGCTGACGACCGGCGAAATCGCCGAGCCCACTTTAAATGCCTCCGGTGGTCCGATGCCGCCAACGATGCCGGAATATATATTACTGATTAGGCCCGGGAAATAAAAAGACGAAACCGACGACAGAAAATCGGAGGAGCCGGACGAAATCGGATGCTGTTTTTTTCCTCAAGATTGGTTGGTGATTTCGGCTTGGGGGTGGACCGACTTCGATGGTCATCCGACGCCCATTTTTGGAACATTATCGTTTGATAGGGGTTCTCGAATATTAGGAGGAAAAGTTATTGCGTATTTTCAGGTGATAGCCAAATTTTCCGCTCCTCTTTACAATGATTGGTCACCGACAGTCACGGTAACCATAAGGTGCCATGGTAAGCACAAGCCTTTGCTCTTGACATCCGAGAGGATTGTTAACTCTTATCTCACCATATCCGAGGGAAACGCCCGCAATGCTTTCACCATACCATACGAATGTTTATTATTTGTCTCCTAGATCCGGTCAGTAATGAATTTTTCGTGTGCTTATTTTTAGTTCTGATCCAGAGATATTACTATCTAGACCTATTTCAGCGCCATGAACTTGAAAACGAAAATGAACGAAAATGCATGCAGCAAAGATGCAATTGCTGCCCGGGAGAAACGGGTGTGATGTCATGTTTGAACGTGCAGGAAACTACATTCCTTGTTGCTGCACGTCATGCAGGTAACGTGATGACGAGCTGCACTCACATGACGAGATCTGCTGCATACAATGAGCCGGTACCGACCGGTACGCCCCGACTGGCATATTAAGTCATGGACAAATAACGTCCTCGTGCGAAAGCAATGCACAGCGCGACTAACCGAGCACCACTATGTTTCAAAGCCTTTACGCCGAGTCTTCAGCGATTTCACATGTTCAGTTCCCGCGGGAGAGGTGTCAGTTTTGGCAATTTCTCTGGAGATTATTCGTCCATTGCACAAGACCACACCCGGGACTTCTATCGGGACGCCACCCAAGCCACAATGTACGCGATTGTCACTTGTTTGCGGGCATGCCACCAAATATTGTGCTTCATATGCGACGCTGCAAAACAAAGTGCAGGCGCATGGCGCATGCTTGCTGGGAATATCCGGTATGTACTAGCTCTGAAGCTGAGATCACCCCAGATGTGAGCACAATTAATAATTTTTCGGATGTATTCCCGTGTCAACATAAAAACCTGGTCTTCACTTCGCCGACATTTGCTTTCACTATTGGGAATTTGGCTTGAACTGTTGTGATTGGCACTTCCTCGGGACATCACGTGGCAAGAGTGCATGTGATGGCATTGGGTGACGGTTAAGAGTCCTGCGACTAAACACCGTCCCGCACGTCCATGCCGCAGCCAAATTTTAACGGCGCAGGCGATGTCAAAAAGTTTTGCCGTCAAGCTTATTTCAGTCACCATTTTATCACTGTTATTAAAGCGGATGTGTTGAAGGTCACCGTGCCACACCAGGAATACTTTTCTGGGTCGTTGACTATGCAAGAAACCAAGGATTTGCTCAGGTCTTCTCTCGTCGACCTACATACAATGGCAGTTGCGAAGTATTGGGAAGCACATGGAACAATGTGCTAGTGCACAATATATACCATATTGAATTGATAGATCACGTGGCTTCGTTAGATGCCATGTAACCTGCATGCAATTTGCGTGTATCTGTTGCTAATGCGGAGCAACAATCCATGTGTCGGTTAGTGTTGAGAGTAATTTGAGTAATATCTTGAGTCCTTGTAAAATGTACGTTTCTAAAAATAGAATGTAGTTTAAAATAGTACTTGTGTGGCCAAAGAAATTCAAGGAGACTAGGCGAGCCACATAATGCCATGCCATATGCAGTTTCTTTTTGTTTTGCTTACTAGTCCGAAAGGTCAAATCGTCAATCAAAGGTTGGACGGACAAACCCAAGAATCGAGCGTAACAAAGGATTTGCCTAATAAATTACTTTAATTGATTTCATTTACTAATTTATTATATATGTTCCTGACCGCGGGCTCGGCTGCGATTTTTTCCCGCTCGCGTCGTCTTTCTCCACTGTCCGCTTCTATCCGACCGACTGTCGACCTGTGCTTTCCTCCAGGGCTCGAGCCAGCACGTACCGGGAGCGGCAATGGTCCAGCTCACCGTTAGGCGTCACGAGCGGACATAATACCGGTGGCGCCTCTGGTGGTGGTTTTGTGAAAGAACACCACCAGAGTGGGTTGGGTCTCATTAATGCTTTCTATGGATTAGCTGCTCATTAATCTAGTTTCTAGGGAAGGTGCAGATGATTTCCAGTGGTCAAATTGGAACAACATTGAAAAAAGCTCTCTTATGATGCGTAGTTCATTTTATTATCAAATCATTTCACCCTGTCACTTTACCCTAAAAGCGAAATGAAAGCAATTGGCCACCCAATATCTTGTGATAAACGCGCGTCATGCATCTTCTGTGTGATGTGCTGACAATTTCCAATGTTCTTAACGAAACTAAAATCGAGCGTGCTACATTTTTATATCATCTTGAATAACTTCCATGGGGGATATAATGACCTGTCGGAATAACCTGTCGCTTTTACACTCAATGCCAGAGTTTGTGTTACAAATTATCACATCGTACTACATTAAATGGTATATCATATATCTTACATTACCAAATTGATAGCCAATGGTCTCAAATAAACCGGCATAAAATCACCTGTCTTTTGATGCCTTGTTCAACTATTTTTATAGATAGCTACCCCTGTCATTTTTGCACTCAATTCAAAGATTTGTGTCAGAATTTATCACATTCTACACCTTCAAATTGAATATTGGATGTTCTACATAGCGAATTAATTTCCAATGGTCTCAAATAAACTGGCATGAAATCAGCTACCTTCTGATGCCATACCCGACTACTTTTATACATATTTAACCCTGTCATTTTTGCACTCAACTCCACGATTTCTCTCTCAAATTATCACATTGTATTACTTTTATTTGTATATCAGATGTTCTACATTAGCGAATTAATTTACAATGGTCTCACATAAACCGCCATAGAATAAGCTGCCTTCTGATGTCATACTCGACTACTTTTATAGATTCTAACCCTGTAATTTTGTACCTTTTGACATGAACCTGTATGGAATTATTGAGGTTCTGGCATGGCTCGATACACATGAAGCGCCGACAGTTGCTGCCCAGAGGATCCGGAGGGCCGCCGAGGGGTTGCATGACAAAATGTAACGCAAAGTCCCACCCTTCAACCAATACTAAACAGCATCGGCTCTGCCACGCCAAAATGGTATATGAGAAATTCACGGTTGTAGACGCATTCTTTCCATTCAACGCCCATAAGCGCAACATTCTTAGACAATATCAAGAAGACCTGTCGGCCTCGACTGTACTAGTGTCAGAACTCATGCCAGGTACGTCGCCTAATGTTTCAAATCTGAAAATCTACCGGTTACTTTGGCGTTTGGGCCCATTGACATTTGGTTTGCGCCCCACCATTTATGAATGGCGGCGGGCGTTCGGGGACGGGCCGGGAGACGCCAGCATCGCCGCCAGCGTCGGCTGTCTGGTGGAAAGTTCCAGAATGCAATGCGCAAGGTAACAATATGCACAATATATCACTGCAAATGGCAATGGAATTGACGTCTGAAGGCAAACTAGCTTTCATACATGTAATTCGCATCATATTTTATAGAGACAGAGTCTCATAAACTGGAACTACATTTTTCGCGCACACACTAAGGAACACCCGGGCGCGCTTGTCGCATGCGCATGCTTCAGAGTTCTTGAATGGCATCAGGAACCTACCTGTTTTCTTTCTTTACTGTGGGTCCCCCTGATGTCCGCATGAACATTGCGTCTGACGCCTAACGCTGGCCATTCCCAGCCTAGCCACACCTGGTCATACCTAGCCATTCCCAGCCTAGCCACACCTGGTCATACCTGGTCATTCCCAGCCTAGCCACACCTGGTCATACCTGGCCATTCCCAGCCTAGCCACACCTGGTCATACCTGGCCATTCCCAGCCTAGCCACACCTGGTCATACCTGGCCATATAACTAGCCTAGCCACGCCTGGTCATACCTGGCCATATAACTAGCCTAGCCACACCTGGTCATACCTGGCCATATAACTAGCCTAGCCACACCTGGCCACACCTGGCCATATACCTAGCCTAGCCAGTCGTAAGCGGTCGCGAGCGTCACCCGACATCACACTTAAAGCAGAACGTGCACTGTCGACATTGTGCAGGTTGTTCCTTGCAAATAAGATGCTCAGCTGTCTCCAAGAGCGGAGCTATTCTTTTCCGAACGGGAGCGATGTTGTGCGATGTACCGAACATTCGCGAGTAGCGTGCCCGCCCCTCGGTGTACGACTGAGCCGGTCGATTATGGTGGATTCCTGGAATGGATTCCGTCGACTGTTTTATATATTCCACAGAGGCAGCTACAGGCAATACACCACCGAACTATTCCATTAATTGATCATATTTTGGGCACACCCCTTTACTGACAGGTCCTGGTACATCGCCATACCCCTAATCCCACTACCTGCTCCCCCAGCTCAGCTACTGGGTTCAGCACCTGCTGGGTATCCCCCTCGTTGCTAGTCAGGTCGAGTCGTCCCATCCTGATTGGAGCCGATAATAGTGCTGACTAGACCAGGTGTGAGGTAGACATTCTGGGCCGGTTCAGCTCGCGAGGGTTTTGCAGTGCAGCAGCGCTGTCGCGGCTGCTGCAGTGGCTAGGTGCCGGGGAGCGGCTGCTGCAGCTACAGCGGCTCGGTGTCGGGGGAGCGGCTGCTGCAGCTGCAGCGGCTCGTTGCAGCGCTGTCGCGGCTGCCGCAGCGGCTCGGTGCCGGGGGAGCGGCTGCTGCAGCTGCAGCGGCTCGGTGCCGGGGGAGCGGCTGCTGCAGCTGCAGCGGCTCGGTGCCGGGGGAGCAGCTGCTGCAGCTGCAGGGGCTCGGAGCGGCGTTGTCGCGGCTGCTGCAGCTGCAGCGGCTCGTTGCAGCGCTGTCGCGGCTGCCGCAGCGGCTCGGTCCCGGGGAGCGGCTGCTGCAGCTGCAGCGGCTCGGTGCCGGGGGAGCGGCTGCTGCAGCTGCAGCTGCAGGGGCTCGGAGCAGCGTTGTCGCGGCTGCCGCAGCGGCTCGGTCCCGGGGAGCGGCTGCTGCAGCTGCAGCGGCTCGGTGCCGGGGGAGCGGCTGCTGCAGCTGCAGCGGCTCGGTGCCGGGGGAGCAGCTGCTGCAGCTGCAGCGGCTCGGTGCCGGGGGAGCGGCTGCTGCAGCTGCAGGGGCTCGGAGCAGCGTTGTCGCGGCTGCTGCAGCGGCTCGGTCCCGGGGAGCGGCTGCTGCAGCTGCAGCGGCTCGGTGCCGGGGCCTGCCACATGGTCACTGGCTTCGGCAGGCAGTCGGTCTGGCTGGTGGCGGCTGCTCCACTCCGTCTGGGCGTGTCGTCCGCCGGCCACCCGCCACCCTCCGTGTCGCCCACCGGCCACCCGCCACCCTCCGTATCGCCCGCCGGCCACCCACCACCCTCCGTATCGCCCGTCGGCCACCCGCCACCCTCCGTGTCGCCCACCAGCCACCCGCCACCCTCCGTATCGCCCGCCGGCCACCCACCACCCTCCGTATCGCCCGTCGGCCACCCGCCACCCTCCGTGTCGCCCACCAGCCACCCGCCACCCTCCGCACCACCAACCGAACCGCCACCTAGTTTCACATCGTCTCCCACTCCTCCGCGGCCCGACCTCCTTGGCCGCGCAAGCCCCCCCCCCTGGCTGCTCTCTGTGGCCGACCCCCTGGCAAGCTCCGTGGCCGACCCTCCCTGGTCCGCTCCCCGTGGCCGACTGGCCACGGCCCACACCGTCCTCCCCTGCCCCAGCAGCGCCGTTTTCGTTCTCGTGCTGACTTGCTAGCCTCCAACGTTACATGTGGCGTCTCCGTGATTGAGTCCTTTTCGCGTCGACTAGCCGGACATCGCGTTCGCTTCGGCCGTCGTGTTCTGTCCAGCCACCGCCACCACTCCGGATTAGGGGACCGCATTCTGCACCCCTTGAGAGCAGGGGGTATCTGGTCCTTCCCCGCGGGTGTTGGGAGCCGAACGTGCGCCCTTTGAGCGGGGATCCAGCTGCTCGTGCCAGATAGTGCCAACCAGGTACCGTTAAATTGACAAACCGAGCATCGATAATTTCCTGCTGCCACGGTACTCAGCTTGTTCCGGATCAGACTCGGCGAGACTGCGGCACTGCTTGGAAGCTGAACCGTCTGCGACAGTCATCACGACTGCGTGTTCGGCTCTCCCGGGTCGGCTCCCAGCCCGCCGAACCCTCCCCGGTTGCAGCCTGCCACGTGTCTTTGCATTATGCTCCGCTCTGTTCTCTTCACGTCCGTGCTGGGCTGGCTGGTCTCCTCGGCGACCCTGGCCTGTCGAGCCGGGCGCTACTGGTGTCGGTGGTGGTGGCGCGAGCGGCACGTCGGCGGCTGGCAGAGCCGACCGAACGCACGACGAACCGGCCGGACATCGTGCCGACGCGGCAAGGAAATGCGAGCCTGCTCACACCGCCAGCCGCCGACGAGGGTCGGAAGGTCGCACCCGGTCCGTGAACGGTCCAGTGGCAGGAAACCGACATGCAAAGCGGCCGAGGCGCCAAGGAAAACAGCTGATCACAGTGCAAGAGAGACAACTACTGAGTGGGTTTCGACTGTCTGACCTACCGGCGGCCTATTCGGCGCAGTGACCTGGACGCAGGCACATGGCCAGAATTACACACTGCCCTGATGCAACTGTGGACTTGTGAAAAGCCGTGTCAAACAATGCTCGTTGAACATGCTTGCAACAGAAAGCCATTGGCAGCACGGCAGCCAAAACAGAACGAGGCCGAGCGAGGGAGAACAACATCCCGACCTTGTCGCCCAGGGATAGATTGTGTTCAACAGCTGCGCAAGCATAGGGATGCGTCATGCCAGACGATGACGAACTAAACCAACATTATTTTTATTGAACCTTGGTATGTACCAGCGCACTGAATGTGTAGTTGTTGTGCCTTGAACTCCCATTGTAACGTATGCCGAGCATAGGTATGGTGTAACATCATTGTTTAGCATGCACGAAATAATTTGTTTAAATATTTCGCTGCACCACCGATGAATCGACATGATGTTATCGAATGCCATAGAAATCCAGGTTAAGGAACCAAACAGAGAAACGTTCACAAATGCAGTAAACGTTAATGCAGTTCCTTGCATATTTCGTTCCACATAACGTGTGCAAGCTATCGTGTCAGTTCTACCAAATTTCACACTCGCTGCATGCAGCTAGATAGAGGGGTCTGCTAGTCTTACTCCTTATATAGTTACTTGTTACAGTGAAAAGAATGGACGTTGGTGTATTTGCATTATATGCTCTCCTGCAAAACAGAAAGCCGTGAGCTGTGAAATATGAAATGAATAGAATATAACATGTTGGAAAATGTAAGGAATGGCAATGAGACATGAGTACAAACGATTCAAGAATTCGTGTTAGGCTCTGTTGGTGCATGTTACCAGGTCTTGTTCTTCGGAACTTCACTAATCTATATATGTGCGAACACAGAGTTGCTCAGAACACATCGCCATTTCGAATGCAATGAACACTAAATCTGAATACCAAGTGTCAGGTCGTCGGCATGCATAAATGCTTAGTATTTGCGCCACTGTGTCGATTTACATTGTGAATAACTAGTGTGCACTTGCATACTTTATGAAAGAGATGTATCTTCATGTCAAGTATCAGTGAGCACATACTATGTCTTCAGCACTGTCTAGTGTCGGAGTTTGAAAACCAGCGTTCACATTTCCGCTGACCTAGTACTTCAAAACTGAAATACCGTGGAATCGTGCAAGTTCACCTTCCTACCGGATATTGCCGTCCAACTCAATTGTACACCACAGCAAGCGCCAGCTCCGAAATAATGTATGGGAAAGGCGATGTTGCGTTTAGAGGAGACTGTAAGTACGCTGTGGATGATCATCAATATGTAATCAGAAGCCGAAGCCCAGGCGTTTCTACTTCAGTGTATGTGCGGCAAATCCATAGCAGTTACCCGAATCGGCCCACCCTTCATGTCGATTGAGCCCGTGACGTCACACGATGACGTAACGCCATGTGACATGACTGCCCCTGGACCAGAAGACTGGCGGACTTAATAGCAGTGCAAGAGACGTACCGTGCTTCCATTCAACGCGGTTTCATGCAAACAGATCAAACTGTAGCTATTTTCTCGAATTGCATTGCGCGCTTATCGAACTGTACAACTCTGCCCTTGGAATGTAATTACGCCAAATTAGTATCGGAGGCGGACGGACAACTTCTATCACATATGTTCTTGCTAGCCACTCGTCTGCCATCCGATGCTTCATCATCGACTCACGATTCCACACATTTTATTAAGGCGTTACACAAATCCCTTCGGGGGCCCTTCCATGCACACCATTTCGTGCGGCCTGAAGAACCACGATAGGGGTGTTTTCAGCACCAGAGAGCCTACACGAGAGAACTCGGGTCGGACCTTCCAGAACGGCAGGAGGCATTTGCCTATCCTGCTCTTGTCCGCCGGGAACCCGGAGGAGACAGCTTCCAGGAGCAGCCCGTCTGGCGTCTTGCTGGGGGCGGTAACGGACTGGGTCACTCATATACTCGGGTGGGTCGTCGGGGGCAGTCGCCAGGGCACAGGCGACCGCCCTCACGGTGCAATTCCCCTGAAGATCGACATCCTGTCCGGCATCCACATCGTCGGACGTGGCATCAGCCACTGGGACGCGGGACAGCGCGTCCTGAACAGCGTGATCCCTCCCGGGCTCCCAGACGGCCATTTGAAATGTTCGCAAACGTTTTGCTCGCGAGGCATTGCAGACATGAATTACCGGCGGCGTGGATTGTGCGGTCGTTGAAGATGAGGATAAGCGCGTTATGATCCGTGACGACCAGAAACGTCGGCAAGCCGAGGAAGAAAATGCGACACTTGTGGAGAGCCCAAGCAGCTGCCAACAGCTGGAGTTTCACAGTCGCGTGGCGGGTGTCTGCGTCTGAAAGGAAACCAGCACATACCGGACGCCAATCACCACCGTGACGCTGCTCCCGCGTGTACCCGAGGCCCCTCAGATGGGCGGCAGCGGTCCAGAGAGCTGTGCCAAGCTGTGAATCGAAGCGAGGCAGTGGTGAGGCGGTCTGATAGTCTGTGGTCCAGACGAAGGCGCTCTTGATCTTCAGAAGATCGGAGAGAGAACTGAAGGCGGAAGAGAGAGAGAGAGAGAGAGAGAGAGAGAGAGAGAGAGAGAGAGAGAGAGAGAGAGAGAGAGGGAGAGAGAGATAGAGAAATAAATAAGGAAAGGAAGAAAGAGAGAGAGAGAGAGAGAGAGGGAAAGACAAAAGAAAGAGAGAGTGGATCTTCTGCGAAGTGGACATTCTCAGGGTGCAGAGTGATGCTATGTCGGCCGCAGCGGTCTGCCACGATGCGGTCGCGGGATTGATGGTCGTAAAATGGATGTCCGAGACGAGGATGTCATCTACGACCTTGGAGACGTTTCTCAGTCCTACCAGGGCGAAGCTGAGCTTCTGTAGGTCCACGCAGATACGAAGACCTTCACTGGGCTTCGGAACGATCTCGAGCGGGCGGCATTGCTCCGATGGAGTGTCTCCGATTGTTGCGATTACACCCAGCCGAGAAAGTTTGGAGAGCTGGGCCTGAGCCTCGCCTCTCCATCACATTGAGATTTCGCGAGCCGCCCGGACGGCAAGCGGTTGAGCGTCTTCTCCAGGACATGTCACGGACCGACTGCTAGCAGTACGAATGTCAACGTCTGCGGGAGATGAGAGATCATGGAGCTGGAGGCAGAGAGTCTGATGGTCACACAAGCCGATCACGGACGCTTTAGCTCCAGAGTCTGGGCTAGCGGTAAGCACTGCACGAGAAGATCCGTCAAAATGCCGAAGAACCTCGACAGGAATCCGCGGGGATGCTCTCGAAACATCACAGAACACGATGCCAGCCACAAAGAGACAGTGGACATGCCATCGCGGCTCTTATTAGGCGGTGCGATGGAACGAGATGAACACCGGCTCTTACGACACACCTTGCCAAAGTGGTCCAAGGTGCCGCAGCGTTGGAGCGCGTGACCGCGAGCGGGACACTCGACTGACGCGGGGCACCACCGCAGCATCGGCAGGATCGGCTCCGATGATCGCCGGCGGGCGGTGTCTGTCGTGACGACCCTGCTGCTGTTGCGGCTCCCTCGGAGACCAGGATCCGCTGAGTCGGCGCCGAGCGATGCGACCGGCGTGCTGTGACGAACCAGCTAGGACTGCTGCCTCAGCAGAGCTGGTCTCGTCCGAACGGCGGATGTCCACAGCACGGACGGAGGGTCGGAAGATGTCGAATGGCCAAGAGCTTTCCTCTGCGTCTCATGGTCCGAGTTTCCGGACATGACACGTGTCGTGAGGTTGACTGCAACCTCACGCGAGGTTGACTGCAACCTCACGCGAGGTTGACTGCAACCTCACGTGAGGTTGACTGCAACCTCGCGCGAGGTTGACCGCAACGCGTTGGCTGCAACGGTCCGCCTCTGTGGCAGGTTCATTGAGGGCCACATGGAAAGATTTGAAGGCTTCGCCGTCCTCCTGCCGGCGCTCGCGGAATGTAACGCGGTCGATCGCGACGTGGCGTTGTTGCCGTAGGGACCGATCGATACCGCTAAGGACCGCGGTCAGGTCTACGGTGGCATCGTCGGTCGGTACGGCGTGCGGCAGTATCGTTCGCATCTTCCGGCCGGGCACGACCGCCGGCTGGCCAGCGGCGCCGTTGAGGCCGGGGATGATCGAGTGTAGCCAATGTGGAGTAATCCTGCCGCGATGCCCTCCGCCGCCCCTTGTACTCCTGTAGCGACGGTGTGGCGGACAGAGTGGAGGCAGACTCGAAGACGCGCCCATGAACTCCTGTAGCGACGGGGTGGACGAGTGGGCGAGGAGGCGCGAATCAGGCAGGTGGGCGCGCCGTCCAGCCTGGACTGCGCGCGACCAAAGTGCACGGCTTAGGTGGGATTGCAGGTGCGGGGTCTGGACGTGCAATGGGCGCGTGTGTGTCGGCGACCTGCAGAGCAGCTGCTGCTCGCCGATCTTGGGCTTGCATAAGGACATGGCGCCAGGCCTGCGGTGTGTCCAGCCCAGGTGAGGCGGCCACGGTGGCTTCGCGGCGGCTGGAGAAGAGCGAGATCCCGCCTGGGTGTCTTTGTTGGACCGATGATGGAGAGTCACACCGCCTCGGGATTAACACTCCGGTTCTATGTAGGCAACACAGAGCCGTCATCCACCCGGCCGTCGTCACCTGTCCAGTAGGCGCCGTGTGCAGTCAGTACCTACTGAGGACATACCTGCCCGGCCGTCCTCACCTGTCCGGTAAGCGCTGTGTGCAGTCAGTGCCTACTGAGGACATACCTACCCGACCGCCGTCACCTGTCCAGTAGGCGCCGTGTGCAGTCAGTACCTACTGAGGACATGCCTACCCGGCCGTCGTCACCTGTCCAGTAGGCGCCGTGTGCAGTCAGTACCTACTGAGGACATGCCTACCCGGCCGTCGTCACCTGTCCAGTAGGCGCCGTGTGCAGTCAGTACCTACTGAGGACGTACCTACCCGGGCGTCGTCACCTGTCCAGTAGGCGCCGTGTGCAGTCAGTACCTACTGAGGACATGCCTACCCGGCCGTCGTCACCTGTCCAGTAGGCGCCGTGTGCAGTCAGTACCTACTGAGGACATGCCTACCCGGCCGTCGTCACCTGTCCAGTAGGCGCCGTGTGCAGTCAGTACCTACTGAGGACATGCCTACCCGGCCGTCGTCACCTGTCCAGTAGGCGCCGTGTGCAGTCAGTACCTACTGAGGACATGCCTACCCGGCCGTCGTCACCTGTCCAGTAGGCGCCGTGTGCAGTCAGTACCTACTGAGGACGTACCTGCCCGGCCGTCGTCACCTGTCCAGTAGGCGCCGTGTGCAGTCAGTACCTACTGAGGACATGCCTACCCGGCCGTCGTCACCTGTCCAGTAGGCGCCGTGTGCAGGCAGTACCTACTGACGAGTGAGAGAGTGAGAGACCTACCGGTCGGGAGTGAGAGACGCTGGAGCTCAAGAGTGGGGCGTACGAAGTACGCCAGGAATCAGGCACGATGGCTGTTCCGCAGGCGAAGAGGCACCACTGCACAGTGTCCATGCCCGGCAGTGGCCCATCGACTCACGCATAGTGAACGGGAAGTCATAGCAGCGCCCTCCGCGCAGAGTGGCAATCGCCAGGACCGTGGCACTCGCAGAACGTGAGAGACTGCAGACCGCGTCACGTGAGATGCGTATCTATCTGTCTCCGTCTTGTCTCACACTCGTGGGTCCGACGCAGATTTTTGTGCTGACAGGATGACACTCAAGAGCAGCCGTGGCTTAGACGTGTCCGTCTGCGACCGTGCCCGGCTCGAGCATGCATTCCTGCCGCGCACCGGGGCTGCCAACGCTCGATGTCATGTCTCCGGGAAGCGTCCCCTCGCGCCCTGCAGACACTACACAACCCCTGGCTGAAATATTAATTCATCGCCGACGATTTGGCTGTTTGCTACACCCACCCGTCGGCAGATGACGCGAACCACGGCTTGCGACTAACCGTGAATTACTTCGAATCTTGGTGTTACCTCTGGAGCCCACAGATCCCCCAGTAAATCCATTGCAATGCTTTTCTCCGGCTTCCCACATATATTCCACCCGCTATATCGCCGTTTCGCTGTCGCGACCAAATTATCTCCCACCAAACCACATTCATATGCCTTGGAATCGCGCTTGATAAAGGACTTTATTTCGGCACTCACATCACTCATAATAAACAGCGCCGAGTCAAGCGCCCGAATGTTTTGAGCCGCTTCTCCGGTCTAGATTATGGCGCATACCGGCTGCTCTAAACAAAATCTGCATAACCCTGATCCGCTAAATCTTGGAATACAACCCGTTTATCTTCCACCAGACATCCCTCTCAACACCACATCATTGGAAAGCATACAAAATCGCACACTTTTCCTCATCACCGGAGCACACTGCACCATACCTGTGCCACCAGTCTGATGCCAACCTCCCTAGTCTCCAACACCGCGGACATCACAACTTGTCAAATACCACTCTAGGACTACAGCATAAATCAATCATCCTGCCAATTTTCCGCATCTAACCCCTCGTTTGGCGCGCCTATAATATAAATAAATGCAGCATTGCTTTTCTGACATGCGCGTTTAAATGTCTTCATGTAAACTCGATACAATTTTACATGCAACCATTTTGGCGATTGAAACACACTAAGCTCGGGTATCTATGTCGATAAAACAATCTCCGACTCTCCCCATCCACACTGAGCTCTAAATTAACTAACACCAGGAGACCCATCGACAGCACACATGCCTCTACACTAACGGCTCCCGTGTCAGTGATGGTGCGGGAGCTGCCTGATGCGGTCGGCCCAATAATGGCAAAACGAAATTAACACCACATAATTCGATATATACAGCAGAGTTAGTAGCCATCCGAACCTACGTCACGTCGTCGAATACCACATCACCACACCCACCATCATCTGCGCTGACTCACCCTCCTCCATTGCTGCCCCCGCAGACATTCACAACACCACTCATCCCAATCTCCACGCTAGCCGACGCTTCTGCCATGTAAATCACACACCTAAATACACATTCAACTCACACCGCTCCAGATCCCTGGCCGCGCGGACACCCCAGATAGCGAGCAAGCGGAAGGTCTTGCCTCTCAGGTCATCGACCTCCCACCCGCCCACGGCCTCCCGGTGTCCCCTCGGTGAGCTATCTCTGGCCAGCACACCCTTCCACAACTACTGCCAGGCACGCCGAAGCCACGATACATCCTACCTACAGAATATCGAGCCCGTTCTCTCCAAATGACCCTCATCGAATCAGCATACACACAAAGCAGAGGTGGCCGTCGCCCGTTGACGGCTAGGCCACCATCGTCCACGATTACTTCTTCAGCTGAAGTCGCCGAGTTCCATTTGACCACGTGGGTGTGACGTTCGCTATTCCATCGAACATCCTCCACTTACGCGCCCAACGCATAACATGCAACGTCGAAGCATGTCTGTCCACTTTGCAAAAAACACATTCCAATGTCGTTGCGCACACTGCTAGGGGATGAGCACTTGGCGCTCTTCCACCTCCGCTTCAAGTTCCTCCTTAGCACGAAATTAGAACACTCCATTTGAAGTTCAACGCTACCATCCTCTCCGCTCTCCGTTGTCAGGTCACAGGTGGTCAGCGGCGCCTGTCTGGATGCTAGAACGCTGGCCACCCTCAAAAGGTACTATCGCGTGTCGTGTGCGTCTGCATGTGGGTCCTGCACATCCTGCGAGTGCCTGATTTTCTCAGCCACTTTCTCTCTTTGCTGTCCGGTTTCTCTCATCTGCTCCATCTTGCTTGCCCGATGTCAGATACCTGAGCCGGTTTAGCTTAACTTTTTCTAAACGTAAAGTACCTGTCTAAGGCAGATGACACTTTGTCACCACTAAAGGAAAAATAAGCCAAAAGTGGAACTGAGTGACTGTGTGTGACAGAGTACTCGGAAATGATGAGGCACAGAAGAGACGGTGCCGCGCTCAACTACCCGAGCCATTTTAGCCAATTTTTCACCGTATGCAAATCCATCAGATCCATTTCTCGTCGCATTTGTGTTACAAAATGCACGGGAACAGTTGCATTACGCCGTACAAGGCTGGAATGCGTGAGCAGCATGCAGGGCAGATGACCACATTTCCGCAAAGGTGGAACATTTCTATCGGCTCAAACGAGTGATGTTCATTGCACCTGTGGAATTGGATGCCATGCATAGATCCGAAGGTCGAACGCATTGTGCGGAAGTACTGAAGTCAGTTGCACGTACATACTTCTGACAAGCTGCACTGAACGGGAATTGCCAAGCGATAAGGTTCTACGTCTTCTTGGTTGGTTATTTGGGCTCAGGGGCGCTTCGACTGCTTCGGTCATACAGCGCCCATAACAATGTTAGACTGACAGCTTAGGATGATTGGTACCGACAGTAGTACACGAACATTCAGAATACGGACAGACATCAGTGAAACAGTGAAAGAAAAGGTTCTACGTCTTCGCGAGCAGTCAAGAAGACACAGGGCCCATACTATTCCTGCCGCAGTGGTAAGATGCCTTGTGTGGCTGCTGTCCTGTGCCTGCTGTCCTGTGGCTGCTGTCCTGTGGCTGCTGCCCTGTGGCTGCTGCCCTGTGGCTGCTGTCTTGTGGCTGCTGTCCTGTGCCTGCTGTCCTGTGGCCGCTGTCCTGTGGCTGCTGTCCTGTGGCTGCTGTCCTGTGGCTGCTGTCCTGTGGCTGCTGTCCTGTGGCTGCTGTCCTGTGGCTGCTGTCCGGGAGCCCACCAGCCTGCTTCTAACCCCTCCCCTCTTCTAGCGCCCCGAATGGCGTCTTGTGCTGACAATGTGGAGTTTTGCAAACGTGCTGCGACTGTGCACCGATCGACAGGGCACCGATTCACAAGTAAGCAGCGCACGTGCCTCAGTCGAGCGGCGCCAATTCGGCGCCGACAGGGTGGTGCGTCACGTTCGCTCCACCTCCCCCCATCCTGCCAGGGCGGCGGAGGCCCGTCGGCGATCACGTCGCCGCCATCACCATGACGCCCACCTCTTCTGTGTAGGCGCCAGTCGCCGTTCGCTCTGTCCGCGCACGTCGGCGTGCCTGCTGCACCGCCCACCGGCAGCGACGGCGGCCCGCCCACGCCGGTGCAAATAGCGCCGACCGGTGACCATTATCGAATAGCGCCGACAAATAGCGCTGACCATTACCGAACAGCGCCGACCGGTGACCATTACCGAAATGGAGGAGCGGCCGATCGGCACGCGGACGTGCGTCGGCAGTCCGGCGGATGTCGGGAGTCCGGCGGATGTCGGCAGTCAGGCGGATGTCGGGAGTTCAGCGGATGTCGGCAGTCCAGCGAATGTCCGGAGTCCGGCGGATGTCGGCAGTCAGGCGGATGTCGGGAGTCCGGCGGATGTCGGTAGTCCGGCGGATGTCGGCAGTCGGGCGGATGTCGGCAGTCGGGCGGATGTCGGGAGTCCGGCGGATGTCGTGACTCCAGCGGATGTCGTGACTCCGGCGGATGTGGTAGTCCGGCGGATGTCGGCAGTCGGGCGGATGTCGGCAGTCGGGCGGATGTCGGGAGTCCGGCGGATGTCGGCAGTCAGGCGGATGTCGGCAGTCAGGCGGATGTCGTGACTCCGGCGGATGTCGGCAGTCGGGCGGATGTCGGCAGTCAGGCGGATGTCGTGACTCCGGCGGATGTCGGCAGTCGGGCGGATGTCGGCAGTCCGGCGGATGTCGGCAGTCAGGCGGATGTCGGCAGTCAGGCGGATGTCGTGACTCCGGCGGATGTCGGCAGTCGGGCGGATGTCGGCAGTCGGGCGGATGTCGGCAGTCGGGCGGATGTCGGGAGTGGCGTGCGGTGGCCGGCGGACGTCGAGCCGGCAGAGTTATGGAGGCTCGCGCAGCCGGGATAAGGCGGCCGGAACGGCTGGCTCTCACACGGACAGCCCAGCAGAGCCACAGCGCCATAGCATCACAGCGCCACAGCATCACAGCACCACAGCGTCACAACAGCGTCGCAGCACCACAGCACCACAGCATCACAACGTCACAGCACCACAGCGCCACAGCGCCACAGCGTCACAGCACCACAGCACCACAGCGCCACAACGTCACGGCGCCACAGCACCACAGCGTCACAGCGCCATAGCGCCACGCGCCACAGCACCACAGCGCAACGGCTCCACAGCGCGACAGACGTATCTTAATCCGCGCCGCAGCAAACACCAGATTCCACTGGGTGACCGGGCAGGCTTCTTTTTACCGCGCGTCGCCTGGCAGCTGGCCGGACGAGCAGCAGCGACCAGGCAGTCGACCTGCCGAGCTGACAGCAGGCAGTCGACCTGCCGAGCCGACACTGGGCAGTCGACCTACCGAGCTGACAGCGGGCAGTCGACCTGCCGAGCTGACAGCAGGCAGTCGACCTGCCGAGCTGACAGCAGGCAGTCGACCTGTCGAGCTGACAGCGGGCAGTCGACCTGCCGAGCTGACAGCAGGCAGTCGACCTGTCGAGCTGACAGCGGGCAGTCGACCTGCCGAGCTGACAGCAGGCAGTCGACCTGCCGAGCTGACAGCGGGCAGTCGACCTGCCGAGCTGACAGCGGGCAGTCGACCTGTCGAGCTGACAGCGGGCAGTCGACCTGTCGAGCTGACAGCAGGCAGTCGACCTGCCGAGCTGACAGCGGGCAGTCGACCTGCCGAGCTGACAGCGGGCAGTCGACCTGCCGAGCCGATACCGGGCAGTCGACCTGTCGAGCTGACAACAGGCAGGAGATCTACCGAGCTGACAGCAGGCAGGCTGCGCGCTGCACGGCGCCAGGCGATCTGGCCGATCTGCGGCCGGCCCACTGGCGATCTGGCCGATCTGCGGCCGGCCCACTGGCGATCTGGCCGATCTGCGGCCGGCCCACTGGCGATCTGGCCGATCTGCGGCCGGCCCACTGGCGATCTGGCCGATCTGCGGCCGGCCCACTGGCGATCTGGCCGATCTGCGGCCGGCCCACTGGCGATCTGGCCGATCTGCGGCCGGCCCACTGGCGATCTGGCCGATCTGCGGCCGGCCCACTGGCGATCTGGCCGATCTGCGGCCGGCCCACTGGCGATCTGGCCGATCTGCGGCCGGCCCACTGGCGATCTGGCCGATCTGCGGCCGGCCCACTGGCGATCTGGCCGAGCTGCGGCCAGCCCACTGGCGATCTGGCCGAGCTGCGGCCGGCGCCACCGACAGACGGCGCGCTGCCGACTGGTCTCGTGACGGCCGAGGCTGGCCGTGGTCACGCCGACCGTGGTCACACCGACCGACCGTGGTCACACCGACCGACCATGGTCACGCCGACCGACCGTGGTCACGCCGACCGTGGTCACGCCGACCGACCGTGGTCGCACCGACCGACCATGGTCACGCCGACCGACCGTGGTCACGCCGACCGTGGTCACACCGACCGTGGTCACACCGACCGACCGTGGTCACACCGACCGACCATGGTCACGCCGACCGACCGTGGTCACACCGACCGTGGTCACACCGACCGACCGTGGTCGCACCGACCGACCATGGTCACGCCGACCGACCGTGGTCACGCCGACCGTGGTCACACCGACCGACCGTGGTCGCACCGACCGACCGTGGTCGCACCGACCGACCGTGGTCACGCCGACCGACCGTGGTCACGCCGACCGTGGTCACACCGACCGACCGTGGTCACGCCGACCGACTGTCGTCGCACCGACTGACCATCAACAGCCCGACCCGTCAGCAGGACCAGCCGACATGTCAGAGGTCGGGCTGAACTCCCGGGCGGAGGAGCCGCGCTGAGCGTTAATCCGTGCAGCCAACAGACGAGCGGCGCCGTCCGACACACAGCCGCGCCAGGCGGCGGTGCTAATCGCGTCCCGGCTGACAAGCATCCGCAGCCTTCGGGTCCGCCGACGTCGGGAGATGAGCGACGCGACGCACAAGTCATCGCCAGATCCGGGACAGAACGCGGCAGACGCACCACGTATGCCTGTGTGTGTGGGGGGGGGACTCCCGCGTCGTAGATCTTCTGCCAGTGGACAGAGCCCACAAAGCCGACTGATCGGTTCAATTCTTTATTTACCGAGAGCTGGGCCCGGCCGCTGACGGGCCGCGCTAAACGCCGCCATTTGGGCGGGATTGAGTGGCGCGTGCCAGCACGCGCGCCCCCTCGCCCCGAATTTGCATACGTCTGTTGACTGAATGCGGCGGAAGCGATCTCGGATGCAGCGAGCAAGCGATAAATCGAGTGCGAGCTGGCTGGTCCGCACGTCCCGGCCAGCGGCATTCGCTCAGCGGCTGGCCGCCAATCTTGTGCCCGGTCGAGGTTTCGACGCCCCGACGTGCCAAGCCGAACTGGCCCCTGCGCTGCCGGCGGACGGGCCGGAGCATCCGACTGCAGCGGGTATTCTGTCCGCGAGAGGCTCCACGGTGGCACACACACCGCCAATTATTGTCCCAAAGCGTGCGTGGTTAGACGTATAAAGTAAACTGGATTAGTCTCCAACTATTTTGAAGCGGCTGCATTGCCATAAGACACGTCGTGAGTCGCACGGCGTTAAAATCCGGTGCATTGATAATTCGTAGAGATTTAAGCGTGTTTGCCTTTGGTGCTAAATGTATCGTCATTGAGGAATTGTCCTGGCTTGTTCGATCAATTTCCGCATCGAAAAGGGATGGGGGAGGGTTAGGCGGAGGCGAAGGTCACCCAAGATGGTGCACCGGAGTTCATCTCGTAAAGCGGTGACACCCTCAGCTGATACCACGATCGAGCCGTGCGGAATCACCCAACACCTGGTGCGCTCGGGGTCAGACGGAAGCAGCCGGCGCAGCACCGCGGTATCACAAGGCGACAGAGACGGACCGCGCCGCGGTATCACAGGGCTCCAAAGGCAGACCACGCCGCGGTATCACAGGGCGCCAGAGACAGACCGCGCCGCGGTATCGCAGGGCGCCAGAGACGGACCGCGCCGCGGTATCACAGGGCGCCAAAGGCAGACCACGCCGCGGTATCACAGGGCGCCAAAGGCAGACCACGCCGCGGTATCACAGGGCGCCAGAGACAGACCACGCCGCGGTGTGCGCAGACCACGACAGCCAGCGGCGGACCCCATCGGCGGCTATCGCACACCCGCCGGAGATCAACAGTCGCAGACAGACTTATAGATCGGCTCCGAGGGCCGACCGCCGCGGACACTCACGCAAGCCGCACACTCGGCGCACTCACTGCACTCGTCCCCACTGGAGTGCACGTGACGGATCAGTCCGTACAACACACATCGTCCCCACTCGAGTGCACGTGTCGGCATCGGTCGGCGCGACAAACGTCGAGGGCGGATGCCGCGGCTCAGACGTACTCCCGCAGGATTTGTCCGTTCAGGCGTGCCACCTTTGGTGTTGGTCGCACAACAGACGCCGAAGCTCGTCACAACAGTGGGAGGTGTCGGGAACAGCGGCGGGGGTCGCGTCGGGCGGTTTGTTCGGGGACGTCACCAGGCTCGCACGTTGGCACACGACGCGTGTAGGCGCGGCTCATTGCAGCCATTAATGTAGCAGAGGCGGTCCACCCCACGCGTTTGCACAATACTTGAGGCCTGTCCGCTGTAAAAGCTGCGGTTGTACGAGGAAAGCCATTTGGACTAGATAATGTTCGGTGGCCATGTTTTTACTGCACGCCATGTGTCAGTGTATATACCGGACATATTTGCATTTACATTGCGTGGGCATATTTATATTATGGTCGGCCTCGGGTGTGCACAATGGTAGGTAATTAACTCACATATGGAAAAAGAACGGAAACAACGCGCCGCCATGCTTTTTGAGCTGCCGGAGCTGGCAGCGCATTTCGTCACACTTTACGTGGCCATGAAGCTGGAGGAAATTGGTCAGCGAGTGGTGGTGAACGGCACTAAAGCGTCGGCAAGTAGATCCTCCGGAACGAACGTGCCGGTCAAAACCAGCCAACTTCGAGCGAAGGTCAGACGGTCATCGGCAGCTCGTTCGCAGATGCCGACAATTGGGCGGCGGAGACTGCACAAAACATGTCAAAGTCGCATGTCATCTGAATAGCTCGCCGCTCGTCTACACATGGGCCATCTCGCCTCGTCGACTGTCGATCTTCGCATGTGAACAAAAATATTACAGAAATCGGTTTCGAGAAAACGACAGCGGTAAACTCGTGGCTGTGCGATTGCATTCAGGCTAGCGAAACGGAATAAGTCACTTCGGCATCAATTCGGCATTCAGCGCCATGCATTCTGCTTCACTTGGCTCCCTCAGGGATTCAACAATGATGGGGTCTAATTAGCACTGCAGACTTGCTCCCGGAGACGAGCTAGGCTTTATCTTAACCAGCGCGTCGCTGGAGCCGGCGGCCGAACGCGCACCACTGACGAGAGGTGGGGAGGGGGAGGGTGTTTCTGCCCCCGGCTTAACTTGAAAAGCCGCAAGCCGATTTTGATGCTTTTTGCGGCAAATGCGGAGCTCACTAAGAAGGATTAGATAAGCTAATAATAGCTATACGACATTTGCAGTCGATGCGTTCCTGAGCTACACGAATTTGTTGCTTTTTGCGGCAAATGCAGAGGTCAACAAGAGGGATCAGACAAGCGAATAATAGTTCTATAACATTTGCAGTCGATGTGCCCCTGAACCACAATAAGCCAACAATGTTGACCAATGTGTTGTAGGTGACAACACAGCCCTTTCTAAAGTCTGGAAGTTCATTTATTTGGCGCAGCTTCTGCTGTAATCGAACACCATCAACTTGAAGCAGCGCAGAGGCTGAGGCAGAGGCTGAAACGGCCTAGAGGCCGAAGTTGTGTACTATCAAGCATAGCATCCAACTTTTAAAAGGACGCATGACCCATGCAATCTTGCATGCTATGATAGCCAAGAAAATCACCCATGAGTAAAGATAAGGTCAGGTCATGGTGGG
>JAOTOL010001422.1:0-52500 GCA_034440575.1 Imbricaverruca yamaguchii | reverse complement strand
GTGTTTAGCATACATTGGCATTGGACCGCTTCTGAATACCAATGCAGGTGTCAGATTCCCGTGATAAGCACATGAGGTGGCTGCTGTTGTGGCACGTTAGGCCATGACCAGTTCACCTCCAAGGAGTCCGGCCTGATCTTCCTGCGCCATGCCGGTCAGCGAGAGGCCGGCTTCAAGTGCCAAAGCGTCTCCGGTTCCGACCCGCGGAGGAGTCTGGTGTTCAGAGATCAAACCTCGTCGTCGGCCAGTCAGAAACCAGCGTAAGGACGGACTGTGATCCACGGATTCGACACGGCAGTACTGTGTATCACCAGCCCGCGTACCGGCATCACTGGCATGAAAACGTCTGGTTCAGTGCTGTTGAGCTCGACACCGCTGGAATTGGTATCACTTGTGCCGCTGTCACATAGATCAATAGCTGTAAAGAGCGAGCTTCACATAGCCGAAGCTGGCGGCACTGTGGCCGGTGATGTAGAGGTGGCAAATGCAAAGCTAGGAGCCCGATCTAAGGTCGGTTGGAGGTCAGCAGGCTATTTGACTGGTCCTGGTGATATATGCATGTATATATATGTGTATATATGTATATATATATATATATATATATATATATATATATATATATATATATATATATATATATATATATATATATATATATATATATATATATATATATATATATATATATATATATATATATATATAGTGTGTGTGTGTGTGTGTGTGTGTGCGTATATGTGCACATATGTGTATATATATGTATATATATATATGTATGTATGCATATATATATATATGCATATATATTCGTATATGTATATATATACGTATATATATATATACATATATATAAACATATATATAGATAAGGGTTCTGATGGGCTTTTTTGAACATCATAGAAAGATGTAAAATCGAAAGAATCAAATCAATAAGCACGTCAAATAAGCTATTCATTAACAGCATATATCACATGTGAACTGAAATACCATCACGCTTACTTGTTTGCATATAAAATGCATATCAGGATGAAAATCCGACTGATGCAGACATTGTCCTATTTCTCATTGGATATTCTTTTAGGATGAGCATATTTTCCAAGACTTACTAACATTTAAGCATCATGCCATAAATTAAAATTGCGATTCCTGACATTCGGATGTCTTAAACCAAAAAGCAATGATAATTGGTATGATAATCCAACCAACAGGAAAAAACACACACTTTGAATGAGAAATGGTTTGTACTTATAATAATGCACCTAATACAAATGCACTAATTACAAATCGATAGGCACCTACTTACCCGCATTACACAGAAACCCAACTCTGAAAACATTGATGGCACACTCATTGTATTAGAAATTTGCCGATGTATTCTTAATATTTTCTTACATATTCTAAGCCCACGGTATGGAGTGAGTGTTCATATTAAAATAAGGAGGGAGGGTTGCTGAACCAAGAAATGGCTTTCGGATATTAGGGCTTGATGTAGTTATGACCTAGATTACGTGTGAGGAAAACGACTTAGATCGTTCAAACAAAACTAAAAACAAGAACTGGTTAAAAAATAAGCGGTATATTTTTGGACCATTTCTATTATTAGTAAGTATTCCATTCATATTCCTGGTATTGCATATATCTGATACCAAATGACCAGGATATCACAAAATATGCAGACAAAATGTCTTGACTTTACGCCTACAATGCAACAATGAAACAAATACCTGACAGACGTGTTGTGCAGTCGGAAGCTATTTCCCTTAATACAAAAAAAACTGCCAGCTCTTTGACCAGGTAGTTGCTAAAACAGCAGAGTATCCAATACATACCTAAATAACTCCGATACGTCAAGGAAGCAGACCGATTGGCCCGCTGGATATCTCGCATTCAATTTTCCGAATTTGAATAGCTGTGGGATTTGTCACAGCGGACCAGTCGGGTTCGGGATCCGGTCCCCAAATTTCTTGTATTCGTCACCTCTCGTCGGTATCAATTCGGATCACTGCGGCCAATATTGCTGCGGTCGACACGCGCTACAGCATTCACCGTGCTCGCCCACGTTAGGTGCACGGCGGTCGGTCAGGGTCGGCCTCTGGTAACATGATGCAGCGGCAGGCATCATGTTACCGCGTGCATACCGGGGCGTAGGAACCCGAACGGAGGCGGCACTCCTCCCCCAACTTTGGACGAGTTCAGTGCTGTCCCCAATGACGTTGAATGGAAAGTATTGGCTTCCAAATGGCACACCTGTCCCCCCCCCCCCTGCGCTGCTTCTCGACCACAAACTTTGAGAAAGTTCCTGCGTCGCAGTACACACACCAGTCTGCTGCGTACCAGCTTGACTGCCTCACGCAAGAATACAAAACACACGGGATCCGGCAGCCGCCAGCGAGTTTTGCGTATTTGTCATCGACTCCGTTGTAATAGTGATTTGTCTCATTCGTTGACAGCCGAACAAGTGTTGCTCCTATATGTTGGGAAAATGCATCATTACAGGTGTTGCACAGGCAAAACGAAATTTGAACACATTGGTTATTCAGTTGTGTAACTCCAAGGTTTTTCCTCGGGGACTTCAGCTTTGGAGCTTGCAAGTGTTCTTTTCTGGTCACTCCAGATTTGAAGCGTACAACAGCGACTTTGTTGGCAACGCTCCATCCATGATTATCCCCATATATCGCCTGATACGCTTCCTATGCGCTGCTGTGTTTCTCCCTAGTCACCTGGTGCGCCTCCTCTGCGCTGTTATGATTATCCCTACATGTCCCCTGATGGGCATTCTCTGCGTTGTTATGATTGTCCCTACATGTTATCCGATGCGCCTCTCTGCGCTGTTATGATTATCCCTACATGTCACCTGATGGGCTTTCTCTGCGTTGTTATGATTGTCCCTACATGTCACCCGATGCGCCTCCTCTGCGCTGTTATGATTTCCCCTGCATGTCACCTAGTGCGATTCTTCTGCGCTGTTATGATTGTCCCTACCTACTACCTGATGGGCTTCCTCTACGTTGCTATAGTTATCCCTACCTGTCATTTCATGCGATTCCTCTGCGCTCTTATGATTCTCCATACATGTCACCTGATGCGCTTCCTCTTTGCTGCTATGATCGTCCCCACCCGCCACCTGATGGGGGCTTCCCCGCGTTGCGAAAATTTCCCCACGTATCACCAAACGCACTTCCTCTTTCCTGGTACGTGGAGTACCTGTACCTGTGTTCAACGGGCGCTGATCAGGGGACGAATTTTCGACAGAGTTGTTGCGATATAATGTGCTGCAGAGAAATGCGGCACCATGTGGCTTGATATGTTTAGGGCGGCGCCACTTGCAGATGCCAATCACAGGCGCGCATTTTCCTCGTGCACGGATAGTCGAGACACCGATATCCGCAGGACGCGACACGTGTCCGCTGTTCTCATACACAGCGCAGATGGGGTTAGTTGGTAGCTATGCCTGTTGTCCGATACTCGTCCGCGTGTGCGCACAATGCACGTGAGATGCGGCGTAAGGCGACGTGTCGTGACGCGACTTGCCGTGATGTGGCGCAGTGCGATGTGCTGTGCCACACTTTTACGTGATGTGAGGCGACGTGTCGTGACGTGCCCTGCTGTGACGTGGTGGCCGGCGGTGTGCTGCGACCTGCCGTGTTCTGATTTGCTCTGAAGTGCTGAGATGCGACGGAGTGCGGTGTGCCGTGATGCTCATCAGTCCGGCTCCGGCGGGACCCGACGCGGACCGTCCGGCGACGCGCGACATCGTGAACAGTGACATCTGTCGAGGGCGACGCCAACTAATTAGCGTGACACGATCTGGGGCGGCGCGCCGGCCGCCGTGTCGTAGCCGTAATGACCGCGCACGCGCCCCGCTAACGGTCACGCCGCCCGCCTCACTGCAGGCGGCCTGCACGTGCGACGCCACGTGACTGGGAGCGACGCTGCACGTGTCGGCGGTTTTTGCACGAGCCGGCGCGCACATGCACACGGTGGACTCTCTGTCGCACGGCTGTGCTTGACAGAGCGCGTGCCGTGCGCATCATCGAAGACGTCCATGGTGGCAGACGTGCTGCGAGTTCGTGCCGCGCCACTTGGTGACCAATGTGGTGAATTGCGACTTCCGGCGAAGGCGGCTCCGTGCCGGATGCATCGTTTGTCCTCGTCCTCGTCCCTCGTCCTTAGACGAGGGGGAAAAACTCGTCCTTGGTTTGGCTGCTCGATGCGGAAATGGCGCCTTGCCGAAGAGGCACACTTACCTTGGCCGCTTTGATTGCAAGTCAGCACCAGTCCGGCACAGGTGGCTGTGAGTTGGCTGGGGTTCAGAGACGAATGTTGCCGCTCCCGGCCCGGGACCCTGCGACCCCGAGTCTGCTTCCGCAGGGGGGAACCGACGCCCGGCCCGGCCCACCTCACGTAAGCGGCGGCTACCCCTTCCTGAGACGGGGCCGGGCCAGCACCACCACCAGCTCGGCCTGAGCTGCACGGCACCGACACGGCTACCCTTCCCGAGACGGGGCCGGGTCTTGATCCGAGGCCCAGCACCACCACCGGCTCGGCCTGAGGTGCACGGCACCGATCACCAGTGAGGTCAAATTGGGCGGCGCAGCACACGCGTGTGGCGGGGTATGTCATCCAGCGGGACATGTGCCACACCGGCCAGTATTGTGCCATACCATTTGGAAATGTGCCACACCGGCTGGGATTGTGCCATACCATTTGGAAATGTTCCACACCGGCCTGGATTGTGCCAGACCATCTGGAAATGTGCCAGACCATCTGGAAATGTGCCACACCGGTGCGTATTGTGCCATACCATCTGGAAATGTGCCACACCGGCCGGGATTGTGCCATACCATTTGGAAATGTGCCACACCGGCGCGTATTGTGCCATACCATCTGGAAATGTGCCACACCGGCGGGAATTGTGCCCACACATACATAATGTATCGCTCACACTGCCTATGCATGACAAGTGAACATATTGTATTATAACGGCTAGTACAATGCTACGATGAGTGCTCTTGTGCCTTAATTCATGCCTACTCGTGCGGCTAATGCACTGCGAATATTTAACACCATATCGCATATCTAGACAATTCATCATGTGAGGGCATGATACAATGTATATGTTGCCAGTGCATCACACGTATGGATAACATCATACGTGCGAATTTCTAAATCGTCGGTGTAGCGAATATCAGGGATGTGGATCAATGCATCAAGACGGCAGATACGTGCATGCACACATGTGCGTACATACGCAAACTGCCAATTGATAATGCATATCCTGTTGGTAGTGCAATTTCCCGGTAGATACACTTAAATGCAATTTTCCACAAACCAGAGAAAGTGATTCAAAGCGATTTAGTTACAGCAAACGTGGTCTGGGTGTAGCGTCGTCCGCTGGACTCGTAGGTTGGAGTGGATTCGTCTGAAGTACGCCGGGCTGATCGATCAATGACGTGCAATGCTCTTCACAGTGCGCATTCACTGCTTTGTGATGGTGAAGGGACGCTGTGCGGGCGAAGTCACTTGGGAGAGGCTGTGCGCCTGTCATCGCGTGTCCCAATGACAACACTGCTGTCGAGTTGGTGCCCTCTCAGGCTGCTGTATCGTGTGTCTCCAAGGCAACACTGCAGCAGAGTGGGTGCCCTCACAAACTACTGCATCGTGTCTCCATGGCAACACTGCAGCAGAGTGGGCGCAGTCTCAGACTGCTGTACCATGTATCTCCATGGCAACACTGCAGCAGAGTGGGTGCTGCGTCATGTGCCGACCATCTTCAGAGACAAGCGCGGTATCTGAGAAACACGTCCATCTTGTCACTTGCCACTCGTCGCTTGTCAACAGCCGTAATGGTGGTAAATGGATTGTCTTTCATCCGGGAACTAAGTGCTGATTTCAGTGCATAAACTGCGCAAAGTAAAGAAATTGCGTAGACAAGGACCATGATCTATGGAGATCAAAGCTGCCGGCGCATGAGTGCAGTTGGATAGAGGACAGGTACCTGTGGCCCACGCAAGCGATACTCAGGACAGGTACCTGTGGCCCACGCAAGCGATGCCCAGGACAGGTACCTGTGGCCCACGCAAGCGATACTCAGGACAGGTACCTGTGGCCCACGCAAGCGATACTCAAGACAGGTACCTGTGGCCCACGCAAGCGATACTCAGGACAGGTACCTGTGGTCCACGCAAGCGGTGCCCGGGACAGGTACCTGTGGTCCACGCAAGCGATGCCCGGGACAGGTACCTGTGGTCCACGCAAGCGATGCCCGGGACAGGTACCTGTGGTCCACGCAAGCGGTGCCCGGGACAGGTACCTGTGGTCCACGCGAGCAGTGCCCGGGACAGGTACCTGTGGTCCACGCAAGCGATGCCCAGGACAGAAGCTACCGGCGCGCCGGATGCGGCCACCCATCTGGCTCACATCACCCGGGGACAATGAAGAGCCGGCCGCCGGCGGCGGGAGGGGTATTTCAGCAGGAAGTCGTGATGCATGCAGCCATGAATGAGCAGTTCCTGCCAGAATCAATGGTTGCCGGGTGAACCTGCATGGGCGGTCGTCAGAAGCTCTACGGGAACTTACTTCCTGGCGCCGGGCCGGCAGCTCGGGCGAGGTCAGGTGTGGGGTTGAGGCCGGCTTGTGCTGGCCCGTGGTGCATGCTGGGGTAGCGTTTCCTGTTTCCGGTGGCGCGTCCGCCGGCAGCCGCTAGACGGCGACGCTTGCGTTGAGACGACTTAGTTGTTTTCGTCGATCGCTTGTTTGAATGACAGTGAAACCGATCGACTCCAAAAATAAACTTCGTGCTTCTAACCACAGGTAGTTTTGCTCATTACTCCTCCTTTCCAGCACCTGCCGGACTGATTGTTGCCCATTAATTCAATGTAGTTCACATACGTCAAGCTAATCAAAGGTTTTGTTTTGTTTCCCTGCTGCACGCCGGTATATCGGGTATCTTAGGGACTCAAGCTGCCGGTGTTCCCGATAACTTAAATATTCTAGTTCCACTGTCGGTGCACCCGGTACCTTAGATATTCAAGCCCCACTGGTAGCCAGCCAGCTGCGCGATGCTGAGACCACTGCGCTCTGTCGTAATCGGTACGAAGCCAACGCACTGCCAGACAGGGGACTACTGTGCGTCTCCGAGGCCCGTCCCCTGCCCCGCTGGAACCTCATCGGTCCGACTGCATCCCGCGGCGCCGGCCGAAATATGCAGAGCGCTACCAACTGGGGCCAAGAGAAGCACATGCAACAGCACATTTTGCCGGGCTGCCGTATTCTTATCGGGCCGTTACGTTAGAAGAAAACAGCGCACGTACTGCGCTGTTTTCAGCAGGAAATGTTTTCAGTTTTCAGCACGTGCACGTGTCATGCACGTGCTGTGCATGACGCAGCACGTGCGTCGTACTCTCGCAGGCATGAGAGACAGCATGACCTGCAAAGGCATCTGGATAAACATGCCACTGAATCCAGGTAGACAGACGTCGCGTTCATGTTTCCTGATCAGAAACGTGACCAAGCAATCCTCCACCACCGACCTATCTCAATTCCGATCGCGTATTCAACATTCCTTTCACTGAACTGCGCTCTGGCACAGCAGACACCGTAGACACCGCAGAGACAGCAGACACAGCAGGCACCGCAGACACAGCAGACACAGCAGACACAGCAGGCCACAGCAGACACAGCAGACACAGCAGGCACCGCAGACACAGCAGACACAGCAGACACAGCAGAGACAGCAGACACAGCAGACACAGCAGGCACCGCAGACACAGCAGACACGGCAGACACAACAGACACAGCAGACATTCAGTGCCAGTCATCGGTGTGGCTACACAGCAGACACAGCAGACACACAAGGACAGGCCTCAGCACAGCGGCTGGCCGTGCTGGTATGCTCTGCACCGTCGATAAAAAGAGAGCCGAACATCCCCCGGGATGGCCGCGTGGCGACGTACGTGCGGCCGCTCTAAACGGGCCGTGACATCCAGAGCCGACCACCACAAACAGACCGCCCCGATCGAGCATCAACCTCCAGAGCCGACCACCACAAACAGACCGCCCCGATCGAGCATCAACCTCCAGAGCCGACCACCACAAACAGACCGCCCCGAGCGAGCATTAACCTCCAGAGCCGACCACCACAAACAGGCCGCCCCGAGCGAGCATCAACCTCCAGGGTCGACCACCACAAACAGACCGCCCCGAGCGAGCATCAACCTCCAGGGTCGACCACCACAAACAGACCGCCCCGAGCGAGCATCAACCTCCAGGGTCGACCACCACAAACAGACCGCCCCGAGCGAGCATCAACCTCCAGGGTCGACCACCACAAACAGACCGCCCCGAGCGAGCATCAACCTCCAGGGGCGACCCCACAAACAGGCTGCCTCAAGCGAGCATCAACCTCCAGGGTCGACCACCACAACCAGACCGCTCCAAACAGCCGACGTGTGGGTCACGTATCGTCGTTTCCCGCCTTGACCAAGATCCGCTGACCTGGGTCAAGGTCATCATGTGTTGAAAAATGGTGTTGCAGGTGTAGCACCTAGAATACCACATCCACAACCAACATAGTACGGCTATGTGCCATGGCTATATAGCGTCCGTGTCAGTAATATGACAAAAGGCACACATTCTACCGCAACATTGATACAAGCATCTACACCTACCTATCTTCATATTTTCGTGCATGCATAACGTATTATTTCTTTCCCGCCATCTGCCTCTTTCGCTTTACCTCCCCCTCTCCCTGTCTGCTTCCATTCCATTATCGGTATGTCGATGTATCCTCTGTATGCCTTTCTTTATCTCTCTCTCTCTCTTTCTTTCGCTTTATCTCTCTCTCTCTCTCTCTCTCTCTCTCTGAATCCGCTCGTGTGACGCAGTGAGATACCAAGACGGCTCAGCCGTCACGCGACACAGGGAAATACAGAGCCTATCTCCATATATCTCTGTCTCTCTATATCTCTATCTCTCTAGCTCTCCATCTTGGTATCTCTGTCTCTTTATCTCGATACCTGTCTACCTGTCTACCTGTCTACCGCTCTACCACCGTATATCTCTATCTATCTCTCTATCTCTTCATTCTCTTTGTCTCTCTGTCCATGTATCTTTCTCTATCCCTCGCTCTCTCTCTCTCTCTCTCTCTCTCTCTCTCATGCTCCCTCTTTCTCTTTTTCTCTCACCCTCTGCCGCCTTTTCGTAAGTCATCTCCTGCTCCAATCCTAAATTAAAGCAAACAGGGATTTGCGCTACGAAAGCTGTTCCCAGACAGCACCCTTCACGAGCTGAATCCACTCAGCGCACGCATTCATGTGACATAAAGTCGAGTATCGAACAATGTACCAGCCGAGATTCGCGCAGCAGCAAAATAGACAAGATGCCGCGGCATTTTAGTCGGCTGGATCCGCTCTGAGGGAGGCAGGGTTCTGACAGTTCCGCGAGGCACAGCCGCTGGACCGGACCGTGCTGGAACGTCTCGCCGCCGGCGAGCTGCCCCGCGCCTACCTGTCACGGTGACGTGTGCGAGAGGTCAGGCGGTCGTGTGTCAGTCGCCGTGACCAGAGAGGCAGACGTGCCGCAGCCAGCGGGAGGCCGCTCCGTTCCGCCGAGACGGGATGCACAGGTCGCCGGCCGGCTCCTTCCAGACGCCCTTCGCCAACGGTCTGCCCACTCACTTGCCGGCCGGCTCAGGCTCGGTGCCTTCGCTGCGCACGCGACTTGCTCGCACCTTTTGCTGTGCTGACTTTGGCAGCGCTTTGCGCATACACGCTGCCCACGGCAGTCTTTGCTGTCCTCGCGCCAGACTCAGTACCACCCCGCCGAAGAAGCGTCCACGTTTCGCCACTGCGCTGGGTTTTCTCCGCCGACAGTCGCGGTAGTTCCACTGCCACCCGCCACTCGGCCGGCGCCAACCAGTGGCGATCTGACCGACACGAGCCGGCCGCCAGTGTTCTGCAGAGATTTCACCGGTCAGGCGACGCCACATGCACGGCCCGCTTCGGTTCCAATGTGTGCGGATTCGCGTCGGGCGCAGCGCTCACGAGCACAGGACACGGCGCCGCCACGGCGCTATTCTCGCACAACGCACGACGGTGACACGCTGGGCTCGCCGCGCTACGTGAGTCGGCGGCAGCGCCAGCTCCGTGTCCCGCTGTGTCGCACGAGCTGACGACTGTGGCAGCTCCGCGTCCCGCTGTGTCGCACGAGCTGACGACTGTGGCAACTCCGTGTCCCGCTGTGTTGCACGAACTGGCTGGCTGACTGTTGTGCAGGCTGGATACTTGCCTGCGCCTGCCACAGCAGCCACGGTATCGGTACACACGCGCAGCCTGGTCGCGATTCACACGAAGCATGCAATTTGTCACTCCAACTACCGCTACTCAACCGACGGCACCTGTCACTCCACCTACTGCACGTCACCGACACCACCTGTCACACCACCTACTGCACGTCACCAACACCGCCTGTCACTTCACCTACTGCACGTCACCGACACCACCTGTCTCTTCACATACTGCACGTCCCCGACACCACCTGTCACTTCACCTACTGCACGTCACCGACACCACCTGTCACTTCACCTACTGCACGTCACCGAGACCACCTGTCACTTCACCTACTGCACGTCACCGACACCACCTGTCACTTCACCTACTGCACGTCACCGACACCACCTGTCACTCCACCTACTGCACGTCACCGACACCACCTGTCACTTCACCTACTGCACGTCACCGACACCACCTGTCACTTCACCTACTGCACGTCCCCGACACCACCTGTCACTTCACCTACTGCACGTCACCGACACCACCTGTCACTTCACCTACTGCACGTCACCGACACCACCTGTCACTCCACCTATTGCACGTCACCGACACCACCTGTCACTTCACCTACTACACGTCCCCGACACCACCTGTCACTTCACCTACTGCACGTCACCGACACCACCTGTCTCTTCACATACTGCACGTCCCCGACACCACCTGTCACTTCACCTACTGCACGTCACCGAGACCACCTGTCATTTCACCTACTGCACGTCACCAACACCGCCTGTCACTTCACCTACTGCACGTCACCAACACCACCTGTCACTCCACCTACTGCACGTCACCGACACCACCTGTCACTCCATCTACTGCACGTCACCAACACCGCCTGTCACTCCACCTACTGCACGTCACCAACACCGCCTGTCACTTCACCTACTGCACGTCACCAACACCACCTGTCACTTCACCTACTGCACGTCACCGACACCACCTGTCACACCACCTACTGCACGTCCCCGACACCACCTGTCACTTCACCTACTGCACGTCACCGACACCACCTGTCACTTCACCTACTGCACGTCACCGAGACCACCTGTCATTTCACCTACTGCACGTCACCAACACCGCCTGTCACTTCACCTACTGCACGTCACCAACACCACCTGTCACTCCACCTACTGCACGTCACCGACACCACCTGTCACTCCACCTACTGCACGTCACCAACACCGCCTGTCACTCCACCTACTGCACGTCACCAACACCGCCTGTCACTTAACCTAATGCACGTCACCAACACCACCTGTCACTTCACCTACTGCACGTCGCCGACACCACCTGTCACTTCACCTACTGCACGTCCCCGACACCACCTGTCACTCCACCTGCTGCACGCCACCGACACCACCTGTCACACCACCTACTGCACGTCACCGACACCACCTGCCGCTTCACCTACTGCACGTCGCCGGCACCACCTGTCACTTCACCTACTGCACGTCGCCGACACCACCTGTCACTCCACCTACTGCATGTCACCGACACCACCTGTCACTCCACCTGCTCGTACCTCAGCCACCGCGCGTGACTGCCCGGCCGGAATCTCCGTGTCACCGATCGGCGCCGGCTATTATCCCAGCTGCACGGGCAGCACCTGGCGCGCGCTACTGCCGTCAGACCTGACCCCAGCACACGCACCGCTCCGGCACCGCGTGCTGGCCTGTGATCACAGCAGGCGACGGAACCGCAGCACGGCGGGCCGGCACGACAGTTCCGCCTCGATAGTGCAAAACATGCGACCGCCCTCTCCCCTCCCTCCCGCCACCATGCGGCCGAGCAGGCCTTACCAGCTCTCGCGGCTGTTGGCCGTGGCTGGTCTGGTGAGTGTGGCTGGTCTGGTGAGTGTGGCTGGTCTGGTGAGTGTGGCTGGTCTGGTGAGTGTGGCTGGTCTGGTGACTGTGGCTGGTCTGGTGAATGTGGCTGGTCTGGTGAGTGTGGCTGGTCTGGTGAGTGTGGCTGGTCTGGTGACTGTGGCTGGTCTGGTGAGTGTGGCTGGTCTGGTGAGTGTGGCTGGTCTGGTGAGTGTGGCTGGTCTGGTGAGTGTGGCTGGTCTGGTGAGTGTGGCTGGTCTGGTGAGTGTGGCTGGTCTGGTGACTAGCTGGTCTGGTGAGTGTGGCTGGTCTGGTGACTAGCTGGTCTGGTGAGTGTGGCTGGTCTGGTGACTGTGGCTGGTCTGGTGACTGTGACTGGTCTGGTGACTGTGGCTGGTCTGGTGAGTGTGGCTGGTCTGGTGAGTGTGGTTGGTCTGGTGACTGTGGCTGGTCTGGTGAGTGTGGCTGGTCTGGTGAGTGTGGCTGGTCTGGTGACAAGCTGGTCTGGTTAATGTGGGTGGTCTGGTGACTGTGGCTGGTCTGGTGACTGTGACTGGTCTGGTGACTGTGGCTGGTCTGGTGAGTGTGGTTGGTCTGGTGAGTGTGGCTGGTCTGGTGACTGTGGCTGGTCTGGTGGGTGTGGCTGGTCTGGTGACTGTGGCTGGTCTGGTGACTGGCTGGTCTGGTGACTGTGGCTGGTCTGGTGAGTGTGGCTGGTCTGGTGAGTGTGGCTGGTCTGGTGAGTGTGGCTGGTCTGGTGACTGTGGCTGGTCTGGTGAATGTGGCTGGTCTGGTGAGTGTGACTGGTCCGGTGAGTGTGGCTGGTCTGGTGACTGTGGCTGGTCTGGTGAGTGTGGCTGGTCTGGTGACTGTGGTTGGTCTGGTGAGTGTGGCTGGTCTAGTGAGTGTGGCTGGTCTGGTGACTGTGGTTGGTCTGGTGGGTGTGGCTGGTCTGGTGAGTGTGGCTAGTCTGGTGACTGTGGTTGGTCTAGTGAGTGTGGCTGGTCTAGTTGGTGTGGCTGTTCTGGTCAGTGTGGCCAGTCCAGGTCAGTCTAGTGAGTGTGGCCCTTAATTTCTTTCGGTCTGGTGAATGACAAACGACACTCACCAGACCGAAAGAAATTAAGGGGACAAATCCCCAGTTTTCAAAATTGGGGGACATGTCCCCCAGCCTTGAAGAGGTTAAGCCATGCTGATCGCGACCTTAGCCGTCCGAGACCGCTCCCGGGTCACAGCTTTAAATTATATTTAAATTTCACATTGCACGCGAGCATGTGTTGCATGGTGCGTGCGTAACTAAATTGGTAATTGGACAAAATATGTCATTTTTTTGCTAGGAATAGCAATCTGCATCATGGTTCCATATATTGCGATCGAGACGTTACCGTAGTTGAACTGTTCTCTCCAATATTGTCTTCTTCACAGGCAATTTGCTCGCGTTGAGTTTGTGAAAACTCTGTATTTGCCGCACAATCCAGACACTCAATATACGCTTCAGTAAACCGCTACTCGCTAGAATTAATTGCAAAGCAATTTCCCTGACGGCCACTGTTTTAGGACCGGTGCCGCCGCAAAATGTGATCGCCACGATATCGACCTGCCATTGAGCACCTCGTCCGGCTCCGAGAGCGAGTCACTCCGCTGGCCGAATGGGAGACGGGTGAGCCTGGCTCGTCAGCTGGCGATTGGACGACCATCAGCTATCCATGGAATCTGGCACAGTAGGTCACCCTCCTCAGAGGACTCGCGCGCGTGGAGTCATACAGTTGTAAAGTTGTAAAGCTATCAGACTTAATAAGAGCCACAGCAGCCCATCTGAGCTAGACATGCACAGGAGAAATAGTATAAGACGAGAAAGAGGACACCAATACATCCCAACTAACGCTGCCTCGTTCGGTGGCATATCGATACTAACAACGGTCCGGAGCGCGATAAAATTTTGGCGCTGAGGGCAAGCACTAGCTCAAGGCATTTTGTTTTAAACAGAACGATGCGACTGTGTGTGTATGTGTGTGTGTGTGTGTGTGTGTGTGTGTGTGTGTGTGTGTGTGTGTGTGTGTGTGTGTGTGTGTGTATGTGTGGGTGTGTGCGTGTTTGTGTGTGTGTGTGTGTGTGTGTGTGTGTGTGTGTGTGTGTGTGTGTGTGTGTGTGTGTGTGTGTGTGTGTGTGTGTGTGTGTGTGTGTGTGTGTGTGTGTGTGTGTGTGTGTGTGTGTGTGTGTGTGTGTGTGTGTGTGTGTGTGTGTGGGTGTGTGTGGGTGTGTGGCCACCGATGTCTACCAATATCCTTGGATAAGTGCCTTGGATTCACCGGTGCTGGTGGCGATAGGCGAACCGACTCCAGCGCTGTTATACACAGCCACCCGAGAGGGCACCGGTAAACAATGCCGAGCCCCGAGTGGTCTGCCATCACCCTCAGCCATCTCAGCATCCGCTGCTCAGGCGTCGTGAGTAGACAAACACGGACTACAAGCGCTGCCTGGGGGTGTTGCGACCTCACAACAGCCAGACTGGCCACTCCACCACCAAACGCCGTCCTGCCAACCACCTGATGTTCCCCAGGCAAGGTCGATCACCGTCACCCGCCGTGCGCTCTGTGCGCACACCATACGCCAATGCCACTTTCAATTTCGACACGTTCCTACATGTGTCCCTCCATCGCACGAGGCCATCTCCCGCATACACTCACGTACCCTGGAAGCTGGTCACCGATACATTGTTTTATCTCTGACTCCAGGCGTTCAATATCTTGCTACAGCTATGGCGCTGTGCGAAAGATGGATGACAGTGCACGTGTGATGTGCCGATCAGGAGGTATTCGCAGATAAAACCGAAAATAAATCAAACCAAATCATCCGGAACAGACACGCATCGGACTCACAGATCTCCAAACGGATCACTGACATCTGACCTTCACAACCTGGCACTGGGCACGAGAGAGGGAGAGAGAGAGAGAGAGAGAGAGAGAGAGAGAGAGAGAGGGAAAGAGAGAGAGAGAGAGAGAGAGAGAGAGAGAGAGAGAGAGAGAGAGAGAGAGAGAGAGAGAGAGAGAGAGAGAGAGAGAGAGAGAGAGAGAGAGAGAGAGAGAGAGAGAGAGAGAGAGAGAGAGAGAGAGAGACAGCGAGAGACAGACAGACACACCGACAAACTCTCATGTTGACTTTTTTTTTTCAAAAACAAAATGTTTTTTTTTAAATTACCAGAATACTTTTTGTAAGGACAATTCATCTGTGGACGAAATCACTAGAAAGTCTTTTTAGGAAACAACTGATGGTCCAAAATTAGTGATAAAAATAATTGCATTTTTCGAACCTTTATTGAAACATTTTATAATATGACATAACATAACAAAGTGCTGGACATTCATTTTCCATAGAACTTCTATCTCGAATGTTCGCTGAAATGGAGATATGTTGACCTAGGTAGGGTCATATGCACGCATATTTTTGGAAAAAATTTCAATGTAACTTTGTTTCATTTTCATCGGCTGTACCATTCTTGTTGCAGGCTAATTCAAAGTATTATATATCGTTCTATGCAGAATGTATCTGTGCATCTTTTATCCATGTACCACTCGTTACAAAAAAGTTCCCAAAATCGAACATACATATATATATATATATATATAATTTTTCTAAATGTTTTGGGGAGATATCACTTTTTGGACATGTGATAACGAATTAAATGTGTTCAGAATTGATGCATTATCGTTATGTTCTAATTTCAGAGACCTCCTTTTGAAATTGTTCGGTCAGTTTCCAACAATTGCATTGAATATTTTGGATATCAAAACTGCATTTGGCAATGTTTTATAATTTGTATCGGTTTTCCCCGCTCACGATGAATACAGAGATATCAAGATGCTGCACATCGGACACGAATTCATCCATCTAGGACGAATTGTTCAAAATGGCAATAACGTGACGGGAAATTTTGTTAAGATTTTTGCAACTTTTTTATTTGGAATAATTTCCTAATCTCCGAGTTAGGTTCTTGAGACGTAACTCGACGACCTGATCTCGGTATTGCAATATATATATTTCAATATAAACCTCTAAATCTACCTAAATTTACCGAAAATCTTCAATTTTCGAGCACCATTGGATCCCCTCTCAAAAACGGATCCTGTTGCATTCTACTAGACAGATTGGAACGCAGAATTGAACCTGTTTGTTCGAAAAATATTTTCCTATAGGTTTAGCATGTGCATGTTTCACGTCTTCTGGTGGACAATGCTACAGGGCGATGTTTTTTGGGCATGTAGTTTCAGACTTTTAGCTCCTCGGGAGATCTAATCTACCTTCCGAAATGTCCAGCGGGTCAAATGGCGCCCTCTGACGCCGTTTGACCCGGAATGGGCGCCGTTTTACCCGCTTTATTTAGTTAACTTATGAATGCTTGCAGAGTGCCGCAATTATCCGCACACTGCATTTTCCGCCGACGGAAGCCGCTTACGAAAAGCTGTTCCTGTTGTCAAACTTGACAGTAGTTTTGTTTTGACAGGCGATTAGGGAACAGCAACTGTTGAGAAGAAAAAAAACACGGCGTCAACGAAAGGCGTCCTTGCTTGAATCGTGATGAGAAGCGCACTTTCAGCGACATGGCCTTCGGCCGTGGAGTGCGTGGTACGAAGGTCCCATCTCACTGGAATGTCGGCATTGGGGCGCCAGCAAGACTACTTCCAGCCGCAGAACGATCATGGAATGCCTTTAGTGCGGCAGTTCTGTCTTGCTCGGCATTTTATGATGGCCGGTATGACAAATGACGTGCTATCGCACATCAGCTTTCAACGGAGGCATGAGAAAATCCTACCCAGTCGAGATCAACCGGCGATCAAGCCAAGAAGCTGCCCGCCGTTCAGGTTCCCCCTCCCGCCCACCAAGCTGTCTCGTAGGTGTCCTTCCCAGGACATCTACGGGAAGCTCCGCCCCTGGGTGACGTCAGACACCCGGACCACTAGTTGGTTGGGTGCCGGATTAGCCGGCGCAGCTACCCCTCTACCCCCGGGAAGCATCGACAAGACCCAGTTGTCTGGCGATCGACCGTAAGGAATATTCCTCTGTCCCAAGTCCCGCCCGTCCCTCTCCCCGCTCTCTCGTAGGTGGCCTTATTAGGACAACTACGGGGATCTCTGCCCACCGGGTGACGTAAACCGGTGCACTAGTAACCCCGGGACGTAACCCCGGGTGCACTAGTTGGTTGGCTGCCGGATTAGCCGCCCACTAGTCGGTAGTTTGTCGAAATAGTCGGCGTAGCTCTCCCTCCCATCCCTCGTCGGCCCAACGGTGCTCTCGAGCGCTGTCGGGAAACCGACTTGTAGCAGCGGCAAATTCTGATTGTTTTTCCCCATCCTACCCAATACGTTAGAGTCGGCCAGAGGAAACTTTCCGTTTCAAAGGATCGGGCTGGCGCTCATCGAGCGTGACTGCCGGGACCTCCGCCTCTGACCGACTTTCCCATCCATCCAAAACTCTGTGTCTTTCTTCACCTTTCTCACCGTCAGACAGCTCTTTTCACCTTTCCTAGCAGCACCCCTTCAGTCAGCGAAATGGACCAGGGCCATCAATTCCCCCCCCCCAAAAAAAAAAGCTTTAAAATGTTTAATTTTAAAATTTTACGTTTTCAACTTTTCTCTAAAATTCCTTTTCCAATGAGTAAAACAGACCGAGAATCGTTGTTGACTTGCCCTAATAAAATATGCTCACTTTAGCCAGAAGCTTCGATCTGAACTGAAGGAGGAAAATATGCAAAATATTTACGTGGTCAAAAAAAGAAAAAAAGAAAAATTACACTCTTATGTTTTGTTGCATCCATAAAGATAAGCAAACGCTGAAAGTTTCATTGGAATATCTGTATCCGTTAAAGCGTAACGACTGGCTGAACTTTTTGGAGGTGACCTCACTTGACCTTGACTAACTCGTTGACCCTAGATGACCTGACTTCAAAATATTGACACAACATGCCAAATTGATGTGGGAAAGGTATGCCAAATTTTGTCGTGCTGCCGCGCGCCGTTCGTCCACGGCAGCACGCTGGCTCTGCGTCTTTCCGAAAGCCAGTGTCATTTTCTGAAGAGCGGTGCCGCTCTTCAGAAATCCGATCCGTTGGTACTGCTGTTTGACTGCCCTGGGTCACTTTCCGGCTCGGTCGAAAGCAGTACGCATGGATATTTCTCCAGGGAATGGTGCACCTGGTACACAAGTCATCGCCTTCCTCAACGCGGGTGTCGTCAACTATTTCACTGAACTTGCCGGCTGTCTTTGTCAACTCTACCTTATCAGTAGTTGTGGCCCCCATGAGGGTCGACACACGTGGGGAACACGGCTCCTAGCTCATTCAGCAGTGTTAATCGTTAGGCACAACAACGCGAAACGGAGTGTCGTTTTCCATTTCACAAAAGCATTAGCGCTGTGGTGACACGTGACCTGAGTTCAGACAACGTGTCGCCGACACGTTTGACCTCTGACTAAGGGCTTCAGCTGGGGCGGAATGACCGCAAAGTCTCCGCGAGCCCCTCATCGTGTTGACGCAACACCGACAAAAACACCGACGCCCACCTCTGCTATGTTCGCCAATATTGCTGCGAGTGCCATGTCGTGCTCGGTGGTTGCCAGGGCGGCACGAGTTCCACGAACACGCGCACCGACCTTGCCTGGCAACGTCCGCTTTACGTTCTGAGATCTTCTAACAATCAACAGCGATCTGCTAGGCCTGCCGTCCTTGCTGCTGTTGTCTAATGTCAATACGAAAGTACCTAGTCAGCAATTCTGCAAATGTAGTCATACGCCCAGTTTCTACAATTGGTTGGAAGCACTAATTTTAAAGGTTAAAAATCATGCTTAGAATGGAAACGGTGTGCGTCTATTTGTTTTCGAGAAAACAGCGTATGACATGCCGTATGAATGAAAAAGCGAACGCAGTTGGGCGTTGCGGTGAATAACAATCACTCTATTGTTGATATATGGATATCGTGTGGCCTAAGCCCTCCCAGCACAGACAAGCTTCCACCGTTGCCAGTGAGTACAAGAAGAGCTCAGAATAGTCGTGTGAAGGGAAGGCTTTTAGCGGCACATGACATCATCTACATATCTCAAGTAATAGGTACAGTCGGTCTATGCCCTCCACCACCCTCACTCCCACCCCACATCCAAGGAGGAAATAATCTAAACTGTATTTTGAAGCTGACTTTCCTCAGATTTCAGCACGCTTTAAATAAGTAATGTATTAATTGACTTCTTAGGTTGTCAAAATTGCAAAAGCGTATATCAAAGTCGTTCATCGCATTTGTGATCTATAAGACAAAATTGGGGAAAAGCCCTGCATATTTCTCCGACCAGATAAACCTAATTCCGCGCCGGTAAGCTTGGAATCGGTACCTCTAAACTGGCGGCCAACGGGACCAGTGTTCTGACAGTACAAGAATCAGGTACACATTAAGATGTTATTTTCCAGCCCTTTCAGTCTATTGACTTTGTTGGTCATTCGACACACAATTACTTGGTGTACTGCCACAGTTACATGCACTTTCAAATTTACTTCCGACAGCCCACACATGCCAATACCAGCGTCGTATGGCGACACGCCTCCCCCTCTAGTGGAGGACGTCCGATCGACCCGCCATCTATTGCCACAGCTATCCACTAGGTGCACAGGTGCTGGAACGTCAGCGTCAGGGACAACGTGAAGTAGCACCTGAAAGGTGGAAGCGAATTATGCTGGTGTTCTTGTTTAGGCACGTCTGCTATGTGCATCACCATAGGTGCTACTACTACTACTACTACTACTACTACTACTACTACTACCACTACTACTACTACTACTACTACTACTACTACTACTACTACTACCACTACTACTACTACTACTACTACTACTACTACTACTACTACTACTACTACTACTACTACTACTACCACTACTACTACTACTACTACTACTACTACTACTACTACTACTACTACTACTACTACTACACTACTACTACTACTACTACTACTACTACTACTACTACTACTACTACTACTACTACTACTAGTACTAGTACTAGTACTAGTACTACTACTACTACTAGACACTGGTATTACCTACTTTTTGACTATCTCCTCTCTCCATCTCCTTTGCCTCTATATATCCCTCTCTCTGTCTTTCTCTTTCCCCTCTCTATCTCTCTTTATCTCTCTCGCTCTCGCTCTTTCTTATTCTTATTCGTCGTCCAAACAAAAGCATTCTGCCAAAGCTTTCAACGGGCATGCGGAACCAAAACAACAGTGACATACTTGGTAGGCGAAGGGGTCGATATACGCTCAGGGCTACTTTGCGTTAGCTAGCCGCTTTGTATGATGCTTCAGCGGTTCTGGGGATATTCACGTGAGTTACTGTCTTTCCCACTGGATGGGTGTACGTTTTGGTGGTGTGGATAGCGCAGCTTCCCCAGCCGCCTGTGGCAGCACGTGGGCTCAAGTTCCGCAGGGCCAGAGCATTTTCTGTCTCGTGAAGTCCTTCGGAGAAGTGCCAAGCATTCGGCTCAGATCTTCCCGTCGGACTTATCCTGTGTGATTGAGCTGTGGCTTCAGAGTCGACGCATTAAGCCCTGGCCAGAACGATGTCGCTAGCTTTGATCCGGTACAGCAGCATCGAGGAGGATTGTGAATATCATGAAGATTCTAAGTGTCATGCTTTCGAGTTTCCATTTCATTGGAGATTGCCAAGCTCATCTAAATCTGCTCTCGTTATAGTAACTCATCGGTGCTTGCTGTTTCGATTTTCCCTAGAGTCAGGGCATTGAACGGATTATGTAAGGCATGCAAACTAATTTCACTGTAAAGTGTGTGGTGGGGGGGGTATTCGGCTTGTTCGGAAGCTTATTTTGTTAGCTGCATGTTTGTACCAACAAACTCTGAAATATTGAAAACAGGGGATGCAGAAACAAAAAGGGCGAGACATTGCCAATTTTTATATTACATTAGCTTTGAGACTTAGTCTTAGATTCGGATACAATTGGTGCATTGCACATCAACATCATAGTGCCTTTAATTATGGGCTAGTGGGTCAGGAGAACAATTTTAGGTGCATCCATGGTACCAGAATTTCTTCGAAGCACTTCTAGGTGGCACCAGGTACACAAAATGAGATAGCCGCCATATTCGAATACAGTGAAACCCCCCCCCATAATGCCGAATATAGATACCTCCCCTGTAAAGCCGACCTTGATTCGCCTGTGTGAAAAAATATTGTATTCCTTCACTATACGAATTCCCAATAAATCAAAAATGTGATGGTCCGTAAGGGCTTTGCTGTATTATCATATTGGAAACGACCACTAACCCGTAATTCCTGACCATGGAACCGCCTCTGCCATTTGTGTATATTTATTAACACAAAACGTGCAACATATATGGTTCCGCATTGATGATGTTGGTCACAAGCTAGTATTTATGAGCATAACGTGAAAGTATCCGACTGGGTTTGGAAGCTCATCAAGCTAGCCTGCCGTTAACTCAGTGGATAAAGTGTGGGCGGCGTCATTAGCCGTGAAGGTGCAAAAAGCGCGTCGTTCACCGACAGTATTAACGCAGTTGAAGCTCACATTCTCCCGGAATTAGCGCGTGCCAGCTAAGTGGGAGCGCAGATGTGTTAGAAAGGGTCAGGTAGGCTGGGAGTGTGCCAGAATATATTCAGTGTATCTCATCAACGGTGAATTTGAAGACGCATATATGATGAAGTCGCTTGATCCCGGGACTACACCTGGTATTCACGATAACTGTGTCATCCCTCCATCTCCTCCTTTCTTGGCCCACAAAATGAGGATGGACATTGGCTGCATGGCCAGGTTATTAGGAAATGTTTTTGCTCTCCTTGCTTCGATATATAAGTATAAGTAGATCAGGCTATGCATGCAATTGTGCCAAAAGGGTAAGGCAATCCAAGCTAGCATAGACCCACCGATGCGTGATCAGATAAAGTAACCCGACCTGAGATTCGAACCGCCAAATCCCAGTCTGTGGCGCGGTGCCGCAACACCCGTCAGTCGAGTGCCTGCGTGAACTCGCAGCACAGAGACTATGCCGACTGGGGGACTTCTATAGCTGGATAATCTGGATGAACTCGATTAACCCGCATACGTCCGGGGGGCCGATATCTGCCACCCCTCAGGTTTTTCCTCATTTGCCGCCAAACTAATCGGGTTAGCAAGGCCAAACCTCGCATAGCTGTTCATTGGTCTTTGTCGCATATCGTCATACATTTTTAATCCCTGAGTCATCTCAGGTCAGGTGACCAGGTCAAGCGAAGTGACCCAACTACACTCGGAGTTCTAGGTGGCATAACTTCCACAATAATTTGGCGATTTATTTAAAACTTATAGTATGTCATGATCTCATCAGGGACCATACTATGTATGTCGGTTTTTTCGTAGCATTGACCTTAGGTTAGGTCGCTGTCATGGCTTCCCCATTATAGGGCTATGGTAAAATATACAAATGTTTCCTGGTTACATATTTGCGCTCGGAATGATCTCACAACGGTTGTGGCATGTAGATGGAAGCTATGCTCAATGCTACCACTGACATTTTTGCTCAGTGACCTCACCAAGGTCTCTGAGGTCACCTGAGATCACTACACATTTATGCGCATTACATCGCACTGCATTGAGATAGAAGGCTGGGATTACCGTCATTGTGCTTGTATCATCAAGACGCGTCGATTGGTATATTACATGACCTCCCTAGGCCTTGCCTGAGGTCATGAATTCATGACCATAACCTGAGTTTCGGTTGAACTGACCTTAAATTACACCGTCTATTCTCGGTAGTGCATTTCAAGGCCTGTCGAATAGCGTTCACCGTTTGTTTCTATCTGTTACAGGTCCTGAGATATGTGTCAATATCTGAGTCCCGCCTGATCAGGTCGAATTTTACCTATGATAGCCCAGTGACCTCACTGTTGACCTGAGTGAAAAAATGACCGAAACACTTTCGATGGAGCCCGTCACCAGCTATCCAACGCCGTTTTCGGTTTGTCGCTAGCTAGCATAGTGCTAGAGATATTATGGGGCAGACATCTGACCCCCCGAACATGCGAAGTTGGCGCGGACCTCCGGACGTGCGAGTGTTAACTAAGTGACTACTTCATCGGTGAAAGATCACTTTGAAAGAAAAATGCAACAGTCTTTTTGAGAATGTGCAATTCCTTGCACATACGCTGACATTTATCGTAGAAAAACTGGGCGAAAATAGACCGTTTTCCGATGATTCCGGTACGGCACAAGCGACCTCTCTCCTGGTAACGTCACACAAATAGCCAACTCATCGGATGGCTGTACCTGATTAAGGGGCTTCGAGTTCACCCACGCATCTCTAAAAATACTGACCGAATCAAAGCCAAATGTCATCTAGATGCTTCGAAACCACGCAATTAAATGCAGCTTATATTGGCGGGCACGTGCTACACAGTCAGGTGCACTTCGCACAATGTGTAGAATAGCTTCTTGTGGAAGACACTTGGAACACCTAAATGCCCTCCTCGTTCATGTAGCGGCAGGTACCGCGACGGAAGTCGTCGTCGCTGCTTACTCGGCAGTCGTCGCCAGCCGGGTTGTCGAGGCCAGTAGCTATGTGACCCATCCCCTCCGGTCAAGTTGCATAGCTGACCTCGACGCCGTCGGCGGCCGCGAACGCCGCTGTCTCTGATGTCTGACGGAAGTTGACGTATCAGTGTCTGACGATCGGATGTGGCCGTCATGGATGTATGGTGATGTGACAGCCTGTTCTGGGCCGTAGCGCCACGAACTACCGGCCGCCTGTGTGCAGCGCGGTTCAGCTTACGTCAACATGTTATGGGTTACTGTGTCTGTCGCCAGCAGTAGAGTCGGCCGACCGGGGCCGAGGCTCAGAGGTGTCTAATGACAGACAGTCTGACCCGCTGGTGTAGTGCATCGAGTCCGGGCATTGCTCTGGTTAGTTCAGAGCCACGTGACGATGACGTGTCTCTGGCGTGTGGCCAAGGGCGGTTGCCCTGAGGCTATATAGTCGTCGAGCGAGGTGGAACGCTCCTCACTTCACTTCACTTCTCGCTCTCTCTATGAGTGGACGCTGCAGGGCGGCTGGCTGATTGCCAGCCGCCCGAACTCACCCCCGAGGGTATGTCTGAGACTGACTGTTGGAAACCGCTGTATGACTGTTGAGGTGTAATCTTGTGGAGAAGTATGTTTGAAGATCGATCTGTGTACAAGTTGGAGATTGTGTGTGAACGTTGCTAACAATAGATTGGAATGGTGTCAGGCTGAGTTTTATGAAGACTTTGATGCATATATCTTTGAATCAGAAGTCTGAGATGGAGGCCCAGAGCCATTGAAATTATAACCGGGTTCACAAAATCGCGAACGTCGAGGTCCATAGTCTACTCACGTGCCTAATGGAAGTTTACCTCAGACAAAGTGGGGAAATGTCTGAAAAAGCTCTGGGGAGCAAAACTTCAGTACAAATGCACAATGACGCCAGCTGGTCCAATGCCATAGATACACGGCAAAATCATTCGGTTCTGTGCATCGTTCTGCACAGGTTCGATTGTGACGTCACAAGCTCCCAGCCAGAGCCCGCCGAGTGGCATACAGACAAGCAGTGAGGAAAATCCGGCTCGCTTTCTCGGAGAGGTTGACGCTATTCTTCCGGGAATTATAGATCGGAAAGATGCGTTCTGATTTCCATCGGGTGCAATGCGAATTATTCGTGCACAGATCACCTGTCCGAGCAGAAATATACATCCGTCTAGTCTATTCTGAGACAATATGTATGCGGTGGGGTGTTCAGGGCGCATCGATTGCAGTGGCCGCTGCAGTCAATGTGGCTGCATGACGCCCCGCCACTCCAATGCCGAACTGCGGGTCACGTCAGACTGCTGGGGTCGATTCCTTCCCCGAAACGGCTGCGCGGCGGCGGCCGGTGAGGTGTCAATGTGGGCGAGACGGAGAACGTGTCCTCCTGAACCCTCTGTGGCGGACCTGCATTAAGGCGATCAAGCACCATAAAACACTGCTCAAGTACAGTTGGGTATACGAGTGCCGGCGGAATCAGTGGTCAAAGCTCAGGAGCACAACGAGAACAATCTGCCCCCATATATAAGAACACAAGAGGTAGATATAAAACATCCAGAAGCGCCAGAAGGTGCTACCGTGGTCCAAAAGGTGCTACTGTGGCTGTTGTGGTCCGAGCTGACGCTTAATTCGAGTCATAAGCCATTTCCGTCTGCCAAAGTTATCAACATTATTTCAGGCGAGAACAACACAGGACGCAGTCTGAGACGGCCTGACCATAAAGACATAAAAGACATAAAAGATTAGTACAACTATGAGCCACAAGAGCCCTTCTTGGATGCACTCTGTACACTGAACCAGTTGCCCACCAAATCTGTCAATCAGCCCTCCCTGTAATACTGAAAAGCAAGCCCTCTATTGTTATAATGATTGTCTATGCTGTTTTTTAAAGATGTTCAATGTGCTGCTACTGACGATGTTTTCTGGCAGCTGGTTCCAGTGTTCTACTACCCTGTTGGTGAAGAAAGTTTGCCTTAACCGTGTTCTGCTGTGGTTAACTTTAATTTTGAATTTATACCTCTAATTGCATCATTTCTGTTAAATTCAAACATTTCCCCAAGGTATCCCCTCTCTAGACCATGGACAAATTTAAAGCCCTCGATGAGATCTCCTCTCAGCCTTCTATATCTAAGTGAAAACATATTCAATTTCTTCAATCTTTCCACATATGCCAGATTGCTTATGCCATTAACCATTTTTGTAGCCCTCTTTTGTACTCTCTCTAAAAGCCAACAATCTTTTTTCATAGCTAGGAAACCAAGCTTGGATGCAGTATTCCAAATGTGGCCTGACGTATGCACAGTAAAGTTTCCTGATCACTTCCTCACTTCTGTATGATACATTCCTATTTATTGCCCCGAGCATTCTCAGTGCCTTCTTCCTGGCTTCCTTGGTCTGTTCTGATGCCCCCAGTTTTGTGTTTAGAATAACACCTAAATCCTTCTCCTGTTGAGTCACTGATAGCACTTGGCCACCCATCAAGTATGGAGCCTTCATATGCTGCTTACCTACATGCATGATTTTGCACTTATCAAAATTAAATTAAATTTGCCATTATTCGGACCACTTCACAAGTTCGTCTAAGTCTTTTGCAGCGAGATATGCTCATCCTGACCTGTTATTTCCCCTAAAGACCTTCAAATCAGCCGCAAATTTCAAAACTTTACTGCTTAGGCCACTTTCAATGTTATTTACAAATATAATGAACAGTAATGGCCCTAGTACTGACCCCTGGGGGACTCCACTAAGAACATTTTGCCATGATGACTTTGTACCATTTAGCATCACTCTTTGCTGTCTATCTGAAAGCCACAACTTTATCCATTTTAAGATGCTACCTGCAATACCATGGGACTGAAGCTGTATCATTAACCGTGTATGGGGTACCTTGTCAAAGGCCTTACTAAAGTCAAGATATGCGACATCAACCTGATTTCCCTGATCAAATTGTTCTGTGGCGAAGTTCAAAAAGTCCTAGAGGTTTGTGAGACACGATCGTCCTTTTCTAAACCCATGTTGAGTATCTTGAATCAATCTGCTACCATCCAGATAACTAACTATTCTATCCTTGTAATTGATTCGAGTACCTTGCAGACTAGGGATGTGAGACTTATTGGCCTATAGTTTTCAACTTTCCCTCTTTCACCTTTCTTGAAAATAGGAACTACATTTGCCCTTTTCCAATCGGTTGGAATTTCATTTTGTGAAACTGATCTACAAAATATTATACTAAGTGGAAATGCCAGTTCCTTTTCAGTTCCCCGCAACACCCTATCATAAATTTCATCAGGTCCTGCTGCCTTGTTTGGCTTTAATTTCCTGATATGATTGTAAACAACATCACTATCAATGAAATCAACATCATTTGTCAGATCCCATGTCACTGACCTATGGTGTACGGTCGGCAGATTGGTCATATCTTCCAATGTAAACACTGATTTGAACTGCTTGCTCAGCTCCTCAACCATCTCACTATCCTCACCCAATGTAGTCCCGTTTACTTCCAGTGGATCAATTGTGCTAGAAACTTTACTCAGTTTGTAGAAACTAAAGAACCTTTTACTGTCCCCATTACAGTTTCTAGCTAAATCCAGTTCTTTTGCTCGCTTTGCTGCTCTGGTTTTTTGCTTCACAGTGTCTCTAGCTTTTCGATACGCCTTTAGATTAACGACATTTGAGGCTTCTTTAAAAAACTCTAAATGCAGTTTTCTTAGCCTTAATTGCTTTTATCAAGTCTGGTGTAAGTGACCACCGATCAGGGCCAACACCCATCTGCTGATGACCACCGATCAGGGCCAACACCCGCCTGTTGATGACCCCTGATCAGGGCCAACACCCATCTGTTGGTGACCACCGATCATGGCCAACACCCATCTGTTGCGCACCCGAGGTGACCCGCAGCGCCAGAAGCGAAACAAGCACGGACTCCCGTTCGCTCGGGGACCTCGACCGTTGGTTTCAGCAGTCGCTTGCAGTCAACAACCATTTTTCAATGCTGAATTACGACTGGGGCGAGGTCTGGTTTTCTCCGATGTGGCACCCCAGTTGCCAATTGGCGCAGTATCGCAGTGAAAATTCCTCAGACCCTGGAAACAAGCGGTGTTCAAAAAGTGGTCTGGGACATCTGAAGGGCAGCAGGGAGCACGGTCGGCCGTCTGTTGCACACCAGACACGGCCGGGCCGCCAGAAACGAGGCCATCTAAACAGTCGACACAATGATAGGCAGGATGGGCCATCGCCTTCCGTGCAGCAGAAGCGGTCTGAGCCGCAGCAAACGAGAAAGCGAGCTCAATCATCGCCTCAATCGTTGCCAGAACCAAGTCAAAAGGGTCGGACATACTCGTAGCTTGATGTGTTCGAGAGCGGTAGCCAGGTTGGTGATGTTTTCGCGTATTGTGATTTGGATTCACGCTTTTTATGTTGGCGGCACCTCGCATGGTCGGCAAAATTTGCATGCAATCTAAACGAACAGACGCCGTGAAGCATATACGCACAGATGCAAGATCAAGTGAGAGCTCGTCTAACAATCGAAAGGTTGTGGGTTCGAGTCTCACCTGGCGCTACTCTTCGCCCGCGACCAATCGGCGTGAGATTGGCGACGTTACATGACTCAACGGTCAATGTGTCGTAAAACCAATAACCAACCAACCAAGATTAAGTGAGATGTGGTCAGGAGTAGGGCCGATGCTATTTGGGCCGCAATTCAAAGCAATTAATAACATTGGCCAAATGAGTGTATGAAGAGACCAGAAGGACCAAACGAGTGTATGCGACCCTCACGCCCATGGAGATGTTGTGCCCTTCTAGAACGTTCGAGTGCGCCAATCGACCCGCTTAGCGAATATGCCAGCCGATGTCACCCCTCTGGATAGAAAAGGCGTGCCTGGTTAACGCTCAGGTGCCCCTCCCATCCCTTCGCCTAAGAAATCGCTTAAATCAGTGGTGCTCCCTCCCCGAGAACAGCGCTCCCCCGCCCCCTTCATGTGAGAAATTAAATGTATGAATGAATCCGCCCCTGTCCTCAGTCGGTCCCCAGCGGCATTCTAAACAAAGGTAACTGCTGGCAACATGAAGGCGACAACCACTGGGCACCACTGATGCTGTGCTGTGGTCTTCGGCAGCTTTTCTACATAATTTGCCACATATTACCGGAAATTGTTGATGATACTAATGTCGCCGTTATCGTCTGGAAATGTTTAGTGAGGAAAACCGGAGGTTCCAGTGTACCAGTCCATCTCGGGTTTCCTCATGCTCCCACGATTTTGTTCCACTGGGGGCCAAATAGTCATAAGGCCACCGGCATCACGGTAATACATTCCGGAATGAATACAGAAGCCACGGGTTGACGGACAGCACATCCTGTTGCATAAATAATGCTAAAATTATTAAACTCATCTAATAACAAAACAAAATAATGCTGAATAACAAGAATCCTAAAATGATCAAACACGACTTTGACAAACGCCAGCGAATTGTCCCAACTTCTGTGCGCTCCACGTGTGTCTGGGGCCCGCATGAGGCGTCATGAGCTGCGCCAGACCGGCAATTAGGCGATGCCGGTACCGTGAGACCTTCACGGCGCAGCACGCTCCGGTGCAGACGTGTGCCTCTTGTTGACACATGTATTCCAGCCTTGGCATACGGGCGCTTTGATCGACGTGAGGAAACCCTATGTTCTGTGCATGCTGCTTATGTTTGACCCGGTTGGTTGGTTTATTGGTTCGTTCACGACACACTTTATGCACATTCACGGCTAATGGCGTCGCCCACACTGTTTCGCCGGTGGGCCGCGGGATTGGGAAATGTCTTGGGTGGCGCTAGAGTCGAACCCGGGACCTTTGGTACCCGACACCTTAACCACTCAGCCATCCCCGCCCCCTATGTTTGACCCGCACGCCACTGGGGTCGGTGTCCGAACGCGCTCGACTGGGGAGGAGGGACACTGTCCCCTGCTTGATTTGAAAACTCACGGTCTGATTTCGTGGCCTTCGACTGAAAACGACAGATCTCAGCAGGATGGACTCAGACAAGTCAAGTAATTAACATGAGTGTCACATGTGACGTCACAGGTCATCCGGAACTTAACAGATGACCTACTTTCCGAAGTTCCGATTTTGGTCGAATATCGTACAATTGAAGCAGCGCAAGGGCCGCATCCGGGTGTTGTGCGCTTCACAGACCAAGATGGCCAAGAAAAGCATCCATGAGCAAAGACATCATCGGGAGTCATCATGGGTCACGTGGTATTCTGATGTCAAACGTTGAATCTGGTCTTATGCCTTCATCTGGTCACAAAACGGTAGATTATGACGCAGGTCTCGTGCCCTTAGACCTTTGCGGACTTGCGCTTCTGCCGTACCAATGGCTATTACCATTACTGGTTACTGCTATAGAGCAGCCATTATATTAAACACCTGGCAACCGAGGTCTCAATTAAAATGATCGCTCCAGCACGAGCATGGATGAAGAAAATATCACGCTTGGCGTTTTGTAACGAACAATGCCATACACAAGCGACACTAGATTCCAATGGTAGCACATCTTTAATGAAATGTCAGGCAGGCAGGCCGGCCCGCGCGGCTGGCCGGCCTGTCTGTGCTACGGTGTAACTGGCTCAGGCCGAGACCCGCCCGATGGGCCTCAAGGCAGCACCGTCAGGCCAGCCCATCCACCCGATTCAGATGTCGCCGGGTACGAAAGGCGGGAAGCTTCAGGAGGACGTCATATTTTCCATAAGTTTACCCACTTTCCAGGTGGGCCAGGGCCACACAAAAGATGAGGTGGGGTCAGAACCCTGTCGACCGCGGCGATGGTGACGCCCATCGAGACAGTAGCCCTAATAACATTAACATCGCGTGGTTGATGTTATTAGGGCTACTATTGTTGTTATTAGGGTTACTGTTGTGACGGGATGCCCTGATGTTATTAGGGCAGCCCGTCACCAACGATCAAAAACCTTAAAATGGCAAGGTTCTGAGCGACAACAAGAAAAGCGCCGCTAAGTGTGGAAGTGACTATCCAAGATGATTCTTGTTTTTAGACAAATCTGCACACTGCTCCGAGAACTCACAGGGTTATTGTATATGGTTCTTTCTTCACAGGGTTTTTTTCCACCACCGGTAAGCTAACGACTAGTGTGTTGGCTCGCTGGTTACTACTATCAGAGTACGTTTGGAAATTCCGTTCCTACCTCTTCTGCAAACGTAAACCGGCTTCGTTTAGTTTCGCATCACTTGCTTGGACGGTTGTTGGTTGTCGGTTATCAGTTTTACGACACATCGACCGTTGAGTCATGTAGCTTCGCCAATCTCTCACGCCGTTTGATCGCGGGCGAAGAGCAGCTACAGGTGAGACTCGAACCCACAACCTTTCGATTGTTGGGCGAGCAACCTACCCCTAGGCTACTCGTCCCCTGGCTTCGACGGCCTCGCCTGGTGCTGCCGCTGGTCACGTGACCCCACGTGACCGCACTGAACGGCATTGCATCCAGTTTCGAACACGCCGGAAGTTTCGACTTTTCATTCTTCCCTCCCTCTCCGAAACATTTCCTTTTTTCACAGCCGAACGGCGCCGCACTCAGGCCAGTGGGCAATTCGGCCGACTGTCGGTGTCGACCGGCCGCGTCGCGGGCGTCCTCCTGTTCGCCACTCTCCTCAGGTGGAACTGCGTTCAGTTTGCCACCAGGTCGATCAGGACGGAACTCTGCGGCTCCGTGCCCCCGGGCAAACAGTCCAGTCGGACTCGAGTTTGGACCTCGCGTGGCCGCCGACTGGCTCGAGCGTCGCCGTGGCTGCGGTTCCGAGAGCGTCGGCTCCCCCGCGTCAGATGGTGGCCGACACCCGAGACGCCTTTCGTTGAACTGCGCTGGAGTGCGACCGGAACCGCGGTGGCGGCGGAAGCATCGCACGTCAATTGCTTCGAGGTTTTCAGCAGCCAGACTTGCAGCAGGCATAGAGGGAAGAGATGTCGCAACCGTTTAGTTGGCATTACGTGGCGGAAGATGACTAATTATGGCATATATTTGTGCTTTTGTTGAACAAAAGCTTGATTAGAATATAAATTAAATCCAAAACGCACTGCAAATCCACTGAGCCCTCCTACAGCGCTAAGATAAGCCGCTGTCGACGAACTGTAGTCGTAACATACTCTTCATAGGCGCAGCGCCTGCAGATGAAAACAAAAACAGTATTAATGGGAGGGAAGGAAAAAACATTGAAACGTTTGGAGCAGACCTTAGCACCTTTTGACTAAGAGCCGGAAAATAAACATGGAACGGCAACGCATTCGCATTGCGAAGTGAAGACTGTGCAGCGTACTCCCACCCGCTCCGTGAGTACACACAAAGTACCATGCATTTTGTCGCGAGCATAAGTCTCACAGCTCCCTCATGTTGGCTCATTTAGAACAGACATGAACAACTAGGGTGGGTAAATTAAAAAGAAGTAAGCAATTGAAATTGGAATCTCATCGTTCTGGTCCAGACGAACTTCGCTTTTAATGCGTCTTCCGTGCTACGCATTTTCATCTGAGCTGAAATAATTTAAGAATAAATTTAAAATGAATCAAGCGTTGAACTCTGCTCCAATTTGTCCTTGTTCCAAGTATTCGTCCTTCGATATGTGGTTAATTCTATGGACGAAAAGACGACACTCACTGTTCTTGGAAATGTACTCCTGCATATCTCTTGAGAGTATTGCGATTTCATTCCAAGCATTGCTGTTCTGGATCGACTGACATATCTGGTCGCTGCTGTCAGCGGCCACAGCTGAGCGGTCTCGCCCCCGCCCCGCCGCCGCCTCGACATCGCGTCTCCCCTCCGGCCGAGGTCAGGTCGAGTGGTGTGCGACCTGACCCGGTTCGGACTGCACCGTGAGCCTGCGGCGATGGCAACGCTCCTCGCCACAGGCAGGGCTGACGTGTGTCTGCGACCTCACGTCAGCAGCCGGCAACATAGGGGGGACAAAACATGCTGGGACGGAAGCCCAGGTCGGTCTGATATCGACCCTGTTTTTTCAGATACCCAAGCATACAACTGAACCTTGAATGGCGATTGCACTAATATAATTGAACACTTGTGGTGGCGAGTCTAGATGCCATCCATTTCTTCCATGCATAGTGCTGCTCCCATGTGGCTTTTCCTACCACGTATTTATTAATATTAATTGCTGGAATATTTATGATCGGCAGCATACAGCTAACACTAATTCCTCTTAATGGCAGGCAGTGTGGTGTAAAGACTAGGAAGGTGCAGCCAGCGGTCGGAGGTCAAACAATCGGACCATGACATATGGGTTATAGAGGATGCGGTGCGAAGTGCGAGGACTGAAGAATACTAAACATTGAATTGTTAATGCAACAGCTTAGTGCTACAAATATTGCATGTGGTGTGCAGTGTACCAAAGGTTCATCAAAGGGGAATTAATGAAACCTGGTACGAGCTTACGATTTGGCTGTGGAGATGGAACGTAAGTACTAATCTGTGGATGTTCAGGGATGCTTTTTCTTGGATGCATAGTGTTAACTAAGAAAACATGTTCTTTTGAATAAAATCATGTGCATTGCTTTTGTGTCCATGCACAAAAAGCAATGTCATTGCACATCATATTACATTTGAAAACAAGCAACTTCAAGTGACGTTTTTGCTGGAATATATAATCAGGTGCTCAAAACCCGATGAGCAAATAACTTTGGCTAGGACGTCTAACCACCGCTTCCGTAAGTGAAGCTACAATGAAAACATAAAGTTACACCTCCGCGCTGCGTTGGATCTCGTCTTTTGACTACCATTGTCGTGCGATTATGCATACAAGTTGTGGCAGTGTCCAGACAAATTCCTATTCAAGTGCAGTATAACCAGTGCAATATCACAAGCTCTGCAGCACGAGCACGAGCGAGACCAGAAACAAAAATAAAATATTCCCTACAGTGCTCGAGCTGACACACCTGGAGCGGAAAAGGCGCGAACAACCGACGAGACGGTCGAAGTGGCACCGGGTCCTGTCAATATCAAATTGCCTCCAGTGGCTTCCCGCCGGGCAATTACCGGGTGCGAAGTGCGCGTGAGTGGGTAGGTATTGAAGATTTCAACCCAAATAAGGGTAACTCAGGAAAGTAACCAGAGCCTTCGGAGCAGCTACGAGGTAGGTGACATATAGGAGGAATGGGAAAATTCGGCGAACTTGGTTGAGCGACATCACCACTCCTGCTAGCCAAATGACGGCGGCACAAACACTGCAGGTGCATGCCCACCCTGGCTGGCAGAATCGGTCAGAGGAAGTCGAGAGAAAAACAAGGACAATATTACAACTTAATTACATGGCGGATACAGATGGAAGGATCGAAACTGGGATTCTTTGCCAGGGCGTTTACGATAGACTGAGACTACAGAATAGAGGAGTCCTCTCCCATTTCCCTCCCACTTACGAGAAACTAAGAGCGGGGAATGCCCAAGTGAGCAAATGGGCGCTACACGAGTGCGTATGGATGGAAGCGGGATGTCAATATTCCAAGAACAAAGCTAGGCGTTGACCATGGCACCAATTGGGAGCAGAAGCCAACACACCGCATCACTTCCCGACCCGGTCTGGCCACACCAACACTGCTCGTCGCCTCGGCGCTCGATCGATGCATTCCGCAGCCGGAGCCCTTCAACGCATGCTGTTGAATGCACTAGCAAGCTGGATTGCACCGAAACTAATTTCAATGAGAAAAACAAAGGCTTTCACCAGAGCGCTAAGCGGGGTCGCCAGGGGTTCTTTCAAGCTGCTGGGGACATTCCCAGGTTTACCAGCTTCCGCCAGCTTTTTTGTTTCAAGCAAATTCTATGCTCTGCCTCCCATCCCTCCTCCACAAAAAAATCCCACAGTCATCGACAGCCCACACGGAACATTCTTGGCTCTCAGGGTACCTTTTACTCCATTAGGGGTCGCCCTCAACCTCAGAAGAATCCCAGTCCAGTCTTCCCTGACTGTCCGAGGCCCTCTGCATTCAGCGGGACCCTCTCCTGCGTTTCTCCTTTGCTTTATGGGTCCTTAATAGCCATGTCTCGCGGGTACTTCAGCTCTGAGGTGGGCCCTAGCTAGGCCTCGTCAGCTCTTAGGCGTCCTGTTCATCCCCCAGTGGCACCTTCAAACCCCAAGTGCGTCCAAGCCATCTCTGGCCCCCCAGGCGTCCTGTTCATTAGGGTGGAGTGATTTTATGCGTTTTTGTAAAAACGCTGGGGGATAAAGTCTTAAAACTTGCGTTTGGTTCTAAAAAGATGATCTGCAAAGTTTTAGAGCAATCTGAGGCCGGGAAGCCGCCGCGCCTCAGGGCTTTCTGAGACCGAAATGACGTTTTCTAACGAACTTGCGGGATAAATCACCATTTCAAGAATTCGAATAATTAGATAGAAAATAAAGAGTTGTTTCATTGCATTCTACAGTCTTTTATTGACCGCTATGCCAATTTTCACTTCTCTGACTTGAAAATTGTGCCCGTCATTACGCAGAGTCTCGTAAGGTGTACCGACCGCAGCGACATCACTGCCCTCTATCGGTGGAAGTGTAAACTGTGTGAATTGGTCGTTTTTCCCGTTTTAGTTCCTCTCTGTGACAACTGAAGGCAGGGAGGGGGCGGATCTAAGACAGGGTATATTCGGATGGTTGTTATGCCTACAAATAGGCACCCGAACAGAACGAACTAAGCGCAGTTAGTCCTAAGACCTACTCATCTAAATAAGATCCTGGACCACCATACGACTACGAATTGCACACGGCTATCTCTCTGTCTCTGTCTCTGCCTGACTGTCTATATATATATATATATCTCTCTCTCTCACTCTCTCTCTCTCCCCATCTCTCTCACATTTACCGCTACACGAAGTCACTTTTCTTGGCGGATTTCGGTCTCGAGGCACAACTGGCCTGGCGCGATACGATAATGCCGTGTCGCCTGTCCTCGCCGAACACACGCGTGGACGCCGTAACGCATCGCTCGATACTTTGCGCGTGGCATGGGAATGCCGGTAGCGAGAGAGGTTGGTCGACGGCTGACATAATCTCGTCGTTCGACATGTGAGCGGTAACTGGCGGTTCGATCACCTCGACATGGTCCCATTGAATCATGTCGGTGTATGTGGCCGCCTCCCAGTTCAATGGGGGTACCATGAACTGTCGGCACCGGGATCCAGAGTTACTCCGCGCACTCATGCTCAGTTTGACCCCCCTCTCCCGGATCGACCTCTCAGCGTCGACAACCATGCCCGCGATTAGGTTCTTCGGGTGGGCGAACCACGCATTTCGTTGCACTGAACGTTTCGCCACTGTCTGCACTTCAGGTGTCTGTGTCTGAATAAGTCCCATCGTTCTGAAGAGATGCACGACTTCTTGCGTGAAGAGTGGGCGCGCCTTGATGTCGAACCACATAGGGGCATACACCTGCTGGACAAACTCTGTCATCTTTGTCAGAGCCAGGGTTGGCGACGCAGTTATCGTGTACAGTACGAGCACTCTGATGCCGAGAGTTAGCCACCGCGCGTGGTTAAGCGGACCCGGCCTGGTGCGTGCCAGCTCAGCACTGACAACGCCGGTGGCGACGGCTCGGCAGTATCGGAGAAGGATGCGCTGGTCAGCTGACAGGTCCGCGACAACCTGCTCCGCGATGTCAGGTGCGTTGAATGGTATGGGACGGAAGTCCACCCCCGGCTGGCGGTGAATGTCACCAGCTATAGTTTGTCCCAGCGGGCCCCTTGAAGGAATTGGACCCACTGGTACCGTGGCCTTCATCCAGCTCCACGAACCTGCGAAAAAGCCCAGGACATAATGGGATTGGGACAAGGAAGGAATTGGATTAACACTTATCAGGGTCTAAATGGGCAAATGGCATGGCAAGTGTTTGAATTGTACTACGGACTCACAAATTGCCATGGTTCTAGATAGGTAATCAGATGACGCAGTATATTATTGTATGTCATGTACTTTGTAAGGATCAGGTGGATAGTGGCGAAATATTTCAGTCAATACTTGTTTTATTATAAGAACAAGCGGCACATACCTCATCGGAAGCACGTTGCCATGAAGAAGGCAGATGAGCCACTGGACGCTACGGCCCAGCTGGCGCTCCAACCTCGTGAGTGCACCGTTTTCACGGCTGTGTTGACGGCAGTGCCATCGACCAATACTGCCTGCAAGGATTCTTCTGAGTCGCACTCCCGAACGACTTCTAAAGCCTTGCCAGCAATTGATGCACTATTGTCTGATGTCAGTGTTCTGTGAGCGATGTAGGTTCTACCTGGCTCGCTCACAAATACCAGATGCTTCTCTTTTCCCGTAAGCCGTACGTCTTGCTCATTTGTTTTCTCTCGTATCTTTGTGATATCCTGTCTCCCATCGAATCCCATGCACTGCACCTTACCGCCTATGCCCTCCTTTAGCTTTCGTTTTTCTTTCTCCTGTGCCCTTTTTCTGGCTCTTATCACTTTATCTTGTGTGATGACGTGCCTCATGTCGTTCTCAGTGACGAGGCCAAGGTCCTTCAAGAGAGCGGTGCCAAGGGCCGCTGCAATCCTATCAGCAATCCTCAATGTACCGGTCACACTCCTTAGCGAAATTCTCCAGAGGCATCATATTGTACGGAACCCTAGTCTGTGTTGGTTCGTGGACACTCCCTGTGTCATGTGCATCGTCACCATTGCTTCCCTCGTCCATGCTTTCGGGCTCGTGTCCCGTGCTGTGCTCGGTCAGACCCGAGGGACCAGGATCCGAGTCGTTGGCGTCCGTCTGAAGGAAAGCCGGGTCAGGCCGCAGACGGTTCTGATCTCTTCGCCTCCTCCCCAATGCATTGGAGGCCTTCATGTCAATGCCGCCGATGCTTCGCTTCCTCTCACCTCGCTGGTCTTGTACGAAATTCCACTCGCGGTATGGAACCTTGTTCTCGCTGGGGCAGCTGCAGGCATTTCTCGAATGACAACTGCACGCGCAGATGTCAATCAGCTCATGGAGGGGAATCGTTTTGCTTGCGCCAGCGCGTTTCTTTATTGGGGTCTTTGTTAGATCCTTTCCTTTCTTCATAATCACCAGGACACCCCGGACAATCGACTGAAACGATTTAACAGGGACGCTTGTTTTCCCCCAAAGGTATACAACGCCCTTGGCAACGCTCGTGGCGATTTGCCTTTCGCCCGCTGCATGGTTGTCGACAGCCCGAAGTCTGTTAGACTGTAGTCTGTAGAAGTTGTATACATGAATCTGAAGTGGCAGTTGGTTCTTCGGCAGTTCGCGGGGATGGCCCAACGCAAAGCGAGCCGTCTTCGATCGGAATGAACTTCCCTTAACCTTTTTTACTTTCATACTCGAAATCTGATAGGTTCACTCGTCTGGAAAAGAGGCAAAAACTGGTTAGGCAACTGGTAAGTTTCAAAAATTCATCTCTCGCCATAGGATGAAAATGTATCACAAAGTTTTTTTTTTGCTATACCAGGAAGTTCAGGGTGCATAACTGCATTGGAAATTCCGCGTGCGACACACGCCCTCGTAGATCCTTATTTTCGGTTCCAACCATGGTCATGGTTGGAGAATATGCTTCGGCCACCCCGGCCGTGGCCGCGCAATATATTGGCCGCCAGTGGGGTAACTTATAAAGCAACTCTTTACCCATGATCATGGTGGTGATGGTGAGCAAATGTAACAGTTGGTGGGCAATCGATGGTCGAAGTACACAATCATCGCCAGTACTGCTAAATTTGAGCGGTATGCGTTAGTCGTGCAACCGAGTACCCACCCAGTAAGGTGTGGGATTGTTCAGTGTTTCTGCCAAAGTAAATTAATTAAGTTCAAATATCTGCAGCAACAATTCACATGCAGCCAAGAAAACATGCTAGCAGGGTATCTCAGGTAAACATTGTGAGCTTGGAGGCTGAAAGGCAGGCCACAATATGCCAAAGCCGGCTGTGGCTACGCTCCAATCGTGTGTAGCTGTCGATAGAAGTCGCTGGATTCGTAATAAAATAGCGCTGTGCGCATAAGAAGTCAGCACACTGTGCACTGTCTCAAATCCGCCACCTACCTGCCCCCCAATTTACCAAGAAAGATACTTATATTGCGGAATGAACGGTGAATGGTCGCAGTTCATACTTCTGCCGATAGAGGGAGTGGTGGCGCTGCGGGCGGCACACCTTCCGGAACTCTGCGTCGTGGCAGGCACAATTTTCAAGTTAGGTAAGTGGAAATTAGCACAACGGTGGATGAAAAACTATACAATGCAATGAAATAAATATTTATTTGCTATCTAATTATTTACATTCCTGAAATCGGGCTTGATCCCGCAAGTTGGTAGAAAAACGTCATGTCGGCCTCAGAAAGCCCTGAGGCGCGGCGGCTTCCCGGCCTCAGATTGCTCTAAAACTTTGCAGATCGTCTTTTTAGAACCAAACGCAAGTTTTAAGACTTTAACACCAAAAATTTTGGAAATCACTCCACCCTACTGTTCATCCCTCAGGGCCATCCGTGCCATGCTCATTCCTCAGCTGTTCGGGGCAGTTTCCGCCCGAGATGGCTCTGTCCAGCTGGTAGAATGTCCCCTAGAATGTTCAGAGCTGGACACTCCAGTTCTCGGGGGGGCCTCTCCTGTCTTCACGGCTCTCTCCAGCCATCGGAGTGAACATCCTCGGGTTTCAAAGGCTTCACTACAAAACCTGTTCGATGTGCTCTTCTTGTAGTATGTGTGAAAATTTCCCTCGGTTAAGCCTGCGCCTTAACCTGCCCTTAGCCCTGAGGCGTCATTGCGGTCCCCTGAAGGCGATCGTTTGAAGGGCTCCATCGGTCTTGCTAGGGGATGAATGCCCCTTCGTCCTTTGGATACACCACCGCTTTTAACATCCCTGGGCCCCTCTCATGTGCTTGGGGGCTCGTTACGCAACACCGGGAACCCTCCGCTTTGGTCCGGATCGTCTCCGTAGCTCGTGTGTCTCTTCATCAGCGTGAGGCGAAGGGTCTTTGCAAGGTTTGGCCTCTAACCATGGGCTCATTTTCCCTTTCTGACACCCCGAGGTCCTCCCAGAGATATATAGTCCATTGTCGCCCCAAGGACTCTTTTTGATGACCCATGACCTTTGGCGGCAAGCCGGTGGATATTTTGTTCTTCAAATATGTAGGGCCTCTCTATCAGTTCAGGGGCCGTTTCTTTGGCTTGGGCCGCGCCACCAGCTGAAGATCCTGCACATGGGCTCGGGGCTCTCTTAATCAGCCCAGGATCCCTTCCAGCGATCCGACGCTCGCTCCGTCAATCTGGAAGCCCTTCACGCTGGTCCAGTTCAGGGACATCAATACCTTCGCAAGGGCACTCTACGTTGACGGGGGCCCTCTTCATCTGGACCTAGCACCTTGCCGTCAGCCCGGTCCCTTTCATCGGTCCAGGGGCCCTTCACGTTGTTCCGGAGGGCGTTTGCGAGCCCCATGCACCGAAGCCTTGAGGTGTCCTTATGGGCCTTTCAAGGCGGTCGCCTGGAGGGCTCCCTAGGACCCCTCGGTGAGGGGTGACAGCCCCCTTCCCCCCTTCCTTGTTACGCCATCGTGGTTGGATGACCAAGGTTCAAGTTGATCACAATCACTATTATTTACTGAAAATCAATGAAAATCCAATTACAGAACGGAAATTGAGTGCGTTGTTGGCGGCACCTTTGGTGAATAATTTATTGCATATTTAGCACATCGTATGCATAGTTCCCATACACCAAAATCGCTATGGAAATTTAGCCGGGCCAAGAACGCATAGTTCAAACCCCGACACTGTCATTGAGCCATCTGCTCCAAATGCGGCTCGGCCCTACTGATAACCAGCAGCCGACTAGCGTGCGTTTCTGCCGTTGGCTGGATTTGGCCTGCCGCCTCACTGGACCATTCATTAGCGCAAGCACAATGGGCCACGTTTGTCGACCGCTCTGCCCGTCTCAAACGGCGGCCAAGTTTAACAGAGCGCCGGCCGCGCTTTTGATCGCTGCATTAGCGAGAGAGTGTCAGCTGGCCATGGACCGATCCAAAGGCGAGGGTCAGTCAGCCAGTCAGGCAGCCCAGACCATGGTAGCGTCATAGCCTCGCTTCCATCAAGAGCTCGGCAACTTCTAGTGGTTTTGGTCCAGAGGTCTCTTAGAATAGTGATAGAGAGGTTGTTTCGAAGAGTAGAGAATTGAGGGCAGATGAAGAGAATATGAGAGACATTTCCTTCGCCGTCGTTGCATCTCCTGCGGGTGGAGGAAGAAAGGGCACCAATTTTGCGTGGGTACTCCTCCAGTCCAGGATGCCATCAGCTTCTGAGTCTTGCCAAGTCAACGCGAAGTTTTCTCAACAGGGTCTAAGGGCGAGGGCCGGTCAGTCAGTTAGGCGGCCCCGGACTATGATCTTGGAAGGGTCCATGGGCGAGGGCCAGAAACCAGGTCGTCCTCAGATGACCAAACGCAACTTCAAGAAAGTGGTTTGCTTGTGATTTGTACCGAAGGTGCAAGCACCCGCTGTTGCAACATCATCAGCTGCAACGTATCCCTGTCCTCCAAAGCTACATTCATGGAGAGGAGGAGGAGTTGAGTAGACATTTGCCCAGTGTCCAGCATGCGGCCGCTCGCCAGGCCCGTGCCACCCGCCACCCTGACTCCGCCCCTGCCATAGTGCCGTGCTGACTCCGCCCCTGCCGTCCACAGGATACTGGCGCGGCCGAGTCGGGCCAGCCGGGCCGACACCGGGCCGACACCGGGTCGACGGGCGGCCGGCGACAGGCGGTCTCGCGGCACCGATCCCACGCTCGGCTGGGCCCGACCGGGGTGCGGCCACAGATCGCCGTCGGCCCCGGGGCCAGCCCGTACGGATGACCGTGCACACCCGTGCACACCCGTGCACACCCGTGCACCGCGGCCGGCCGCCAATTGGTGTCGATTTATGCCCCGCCGGCCAGACGTCTGTTGCTGGCGGCCGCCGGCCCTGACCCGACTAATTAGCCACTCTGTCTGTCTGTCTGTCTGTCTGTCTGTCTGTCTGTCTGTCTGTCTGTCTGTCTGTCTGTCTGTCTGTCTGTCTGTCTGTCTGTCTGTCTGTCTGTCTGTCTGTCTGTCTGTCTGTCTGTCTGTCTGTCTGTCTGTCTGTCTGTCTGTCTGTCTGTATGTCTGTCTGTCTGTCTGTCTGTCTGTCTGTCTGTCTGTCTGTATGCCTCTGTCTCTCTTGTCCGACTGTCAGATCTATTTGTCAGACAGACAATTCTGGTCTGTAAGATCCGTCTGGTCTGCCTGATACGTCTATTCGTCAAGCATGTATCCTAGGTCGGTCCGTCAGGTCGTCTGTCAGATGTACAATCAAGTTTGTATGTGCATTAGCGAGATGTACATTGTATGCATATTTCTGTGTCTTCGGTGCGCTTCGCCCGCCGATTTTGTATACTTTTATATTTTTGTGTCTATAACTTTACAATTGTAGCTAGTTGTATTTCATGATTTTTTCCGTCGGCCCCCTTACAAAAATCCTGGTTGCGTTATTGCTCGTCGTGTGTGCTGCCAGATGTTGAAGATTTAACCGTGCACGTCGAAATATCTCGCACATCAAAGAGGTTTTCGAGCTCTCAAGCTTTTCAAGCTTTCAAACTTTCAAGTTCAGTGGTCAGACACCGTTGAACATGAAGAAGATTTCGTGACGAGAATGTGATAGAAATGTATTACGTTCGTATGTTCACTTAGCATGGTACTTAATGTTTCCAATTGTTTGAGGGATGAAGGTAAGACATGATAATCAAAACTTTTAATATATCGCTCCAGTTTTCTTTCACAATTCTACAATGTCATGCTATTTATTACGCCAAATTCATTGTTGATGTAGAACAAAGAAACAAAGAATAGGACACTTACATGAAGGGTTTCATGACAGAGCAATATAATTCACCCAGCTCGTCATTAGGAAGCATTTGTCAGTCCTTCGACAGGAGATGGAGGATGATAAATTTCCTTGGAGCAACCAAAGTTCTGAATAACACGAGTTGGGGACATAACTGCGATTCACATCTTGATCCAGCTGGAGTGCTCTGGTGAGCCGAGAGTGTCCAGTTTTCACCCGACCTAGTCTGGGCAGCCAGCAGCGTCCAGGTGCCGCCGGACCAGGTCTAGACAGCCACTGACCGGTCCGGCCGCCCCCGGGCGCTGGCTGTGTAGATCAAGGCTCAACAGATGGTGGCCCATTAGGCAGGGGAGCGGCCCACTGTCGTCAAGAGACAGAGGCAGAGGCGGAGGCAGAGACAGAGACAGAGACAGAGACAGATACAGATACAGAGACAGAGGTAGAGACAGACAGAGACAGAGACAGAGACAGATGCAGAGGCGGAGGCGGAGGCAGACAGAGACAGAGGCAGAGACAGAGACAGAGACAGAGACAGAGACATAGACAGAGACAGAGACAGAGATAGAGACAGAGACAGAGACAGAGACAGAGACAGAGACAGAGACAGAGACAGAGACAGAGACAGAGACAGAGACAGAGACAGAGACAGAGACAGAGACAGAGACAGAGATACAGATATAGAGACAGACAAAAGACAGAGAAAAGAAAGAGCCAGAGACAGCGGTAGAGGCAGAGACAGAGGTAGAGACAGAGACAGAGACAGAGACAGAGACAGAGACAGAGACTGAGACAGAGACAGAGACAGAGGCAGGGACAGATGTGGGCAATGGAAATTATCTAATTATAAACTTATGTCTCCTTGTCGTGGAGCGTCAGGTAACTTACGCGCTGTAATTTCCGTCTCGTAGTTGGCAGGATATTGCCAGAAGATGACGATGTGGCAGCACTTTGGGAGGCCACGCGGCACCTTATCGCCGTCCCGTAGGAAATGTCTGAAAGCATATCGCGTTTGTTGCAGCCCGAGCACCCTGGCAGGCTGTTTCTATGCCGCGGTGCACCCTGGTGCAGAATTAACGACGGGATATGTTAACGTCATATTCCGTTGGATGGTGGGATATGCCGCGACGTCGTCCATGCGAGCGTTAGTATTGGACGTGATGAAATACGGAGGACGCCGCACACCGAAAACCAATATCAGATGACTGATCACAGAACAAGCACTCGCGAGCGGCTAAAGGTGCAGTTATATCCACCTTTTATCGCTCTTTAGTGCAATCATGCATATGTTAGCGACAGAAGAATCTGGTCCGACACAGGCCAGAACTACTCAGGAAGCGTTGCCGGAATCGCCATGTGCGCTACACATATGATCTGTTCCTGACCCTGCTCCAATCTGCTCCGAGCAACTTGGAGTACCTGCTCCGTGTTCCCGTGCGTCTTCAGAACAGATCGGAGTAGCTCCAATCTACTCTAATGTGCTCCGACCGAGAGCAGGGGCAGCTTGGAGTAGCTTGGAGCAACACAAATGTGGCGCTGAAGGTACATCTGCAAAGCGCTTTGTGACTTCCCTCAAATCTGTCGTGTTTTAATTTTGAAGTGTTTCACTGGACCGCGAGGAGATTTTCGAAGAAAATGTGTTTCCTTTTTTCGTCCTTGATGATTGACCGATTGATTGAAACGTACCAGCCAGCCACCGTCAAGTGATATCGGCTGTTTACGACGTTGTAGATAAGTTGAAGATGGCGATCCGGACGGTGCAGGAACGTTGTTGGGGAGGGGGGTTGATCGCCTTTCATGTTATCATTGCAAGAAACATTATTTCATGTCATGCACTGCTTTAGTCTTTTTGTGAGTTCTATTTTTTTCTTTCTTTTTTTGTTTTTTGTTTGTTTGTTTTTTGATTGTTTGTTTTTGTTTGTTTGCTTTGTTTTGCCTTCTTTTCTTTTCTTTTTACTTTTTACACGTTATGGGTAGACTTGGGAAAGAGTAGGCAAAGGAGTTGCCGGATGTTGTTTGTTTGGTGCTGTCTAGTGTCGGCAGGTTTTGGTACGCGCTCTTGTGTTTGTGTTTTTGCGCTCTTGGTAGTTGTGTTTTGATTATTGGTATCATCCTTGAGGATGCAATTTCCCTTCATACGGACATCAACACTGAACTTATCCACACTGAGCCACTCCGCGCGTGACATACGCAACCATAATACAAACACAAACAGCTGATTTCTACTCCAAGTTGCTCCAGACGTTCCAGCGTTCGTTTTTACCCAGCCTTATTCGTACTGCTCCAAGTTGCTCCAAGTTGCTGTTACTCTTCTGTTTTTTTGCAGGGTCAGGTATAGACCCTTAGCTATACCAGCAGCCTTGTTCCATGGTGTGTGCCAGCAGCCAGCTAGCAGCCTAAGGTGAGTCAACAAAATACTCGTCAGATATTACATTGTAACAGTGCAATTAACATGGGCACATATCTTTGTGAGCTCATATGATTTGAGACAAATGTTTTACGTATTTTAGTTTCAGTTTATTTTGAACGTTTTTATTTTAGTTTTGACGTATCAAAGTTGGCCCACTATCCCTTCCTGAAACAACTTTTGTCGACATATTCAGGTAATCACTGGCTTTGTCAGATTTTGACAGACTTCTGAATCATGTTGTCTAGCTCACCTGGTCTTCCATAAATGGTGCAAGCTTCATCAATGCATAACTTATGGTCATGACGCTATTCCTTTTGTTTCAGTCAACCAGGCATACCATCATCCATTGCACGAAAATGGAAGTATATCTCACAACATCGTTTTCGTTCTGGGGGCGGAACTCCCCCCAGCTTGGTGCAATTTCGAGCCAGATAAGTATTTTTGACACCTTGCTTTTAAGCCATTGCCTGGTACAAAGAGAACCTGCTAATATATTCCGGTCTTAGGAACCACTCGATGACGTTGGCTTTTTCTAGCTCGGGCTTGTTAATATTGGAACCATTGCACCATTGCACGTTCACAATTATTTCCATTTGTGTTTAAACCCTCGTGCATAGTGATTCGCTAAGTTCTTGATGGGGACTATATCTGAGCGCTGGTAAGCAGTACAATTGGAGCACACCCGGTATAAGTGCATTGCCACATTCCAAACAACGCGAAGTTGTTTGATAGCACTTCATAATGCAGTGCTAGTACTACGACTTCCATTATTGATCTTGTTCACATCAATGAGTAAAACTTCCAGTACTTAACAGCGACACAAAGAGCATATGGATCTGAGAACATACTAATGGAACGAGTCACGCTCACTTAAAATAGAAATCGTGCTTCGATTGGAAGGTATGTACTAGAGGTGGTAAAAACTTCGGTACCGTTTTCTACATTATTGCTTCGTAACAACTTTGTGTGTCTTTATTGCCATTGCGTGAAGTTTTAATTTCTAAGGCTGCATGTCATCGGTGGATTTTGTCTATTGGACAACAGCATGGGTGGTTTGGTGTATTCAGCAATTAGCATGCCACAATTATAGGAAATATTTCCATATTTTGAACCGGCACACTGCTTCAAAGAGCAGCACGTGTCCCAAACCCTACTAAAAATCCCGCCGGTCCTGACCAAGCTTCCCGCCTGGGCACTCGGTCCTTGCATTTGCCACCTCCGGACTATGCACCCATGTGGCTCGTCCCGGCCGACTACTGCTACCGCTGCCTCGGTCACCAGCTGCACTTCTCGGACTATGTACCCATGTGGCTCGTCCCGGCCCACTACTGCTACCGCTGCCTCGGTCACGAGCTGCGCTTCTCGCTTCACCACCCGCGCACGGAAGGCGTAGGACGGCACCCCGTCATCACTACTGCGAGATTCGACTGGCTGGTGGGAAAAGCGAGCGGTGGTTCCGTAATTACTTCATTCGTCCAATCGATCAGATCTGTGCAGAGTCAGGCTCCAGAACCTGCTACCGGCAAACGGCATGACTCTGAGCTCTTCTGCAGCCTCCCAGCGAGACATAGCTATTCTAGTCACACCATGCCTGCGCTTCGTGTTGGCACTGCCGGAAACCACGGCTAGAAGCAGAGCTATGTCAGCCCAGTGTCCATTGCGCTGGATAACCGAGCGAATGATGCCCTGCTCAGATGAAAGCATTATTTTCAAAGGTATATGCAGGTGTATATATTTTGCCCATTTTGTGTCGTGTAGGTGCAATTCAATATGTCAAAACACACAGGCATGTGGTACTTCAGCAAGAAATATAGAGTTGTCAGTTTTTTCATAGCGGATGAACGTCGGCGTGGACGCTAAAAGTTTGCTCATCAAGCGCAAAGTGCGAGCAGCAAGTGTCAGCCACCTAGCCACATTCCGGACCCCCCACCCCTGACCGCTGTCACTCTGAGTGTAGCCATTTTGAAGCGAATAGCAAACTTGTACAAAATCAGTTTATCTGGACTAAGTTGTTCAAGCGTGGTTTTCGCCAGCTCATGCAGTGCCCGGGCACAACCTCGAATGGCGCAGCCGCTTTCTTTTCTGGATCACACGCTGCCTGCTTCATAATTGGTCCACTGAGCCAAGTGGTTCAGTGGACTGGTGGTGGTCCACTGGTCCTGCTTCACAACTGGCCCACTGAATGGCATCGAGCGAGGCGGCACACCTCGACTTGGGAAACGGCTCTGCAAAATGAGCTCATTTGAGCGAAGCTGACGTACGAACCGGCAATCTGGCTTGCCCTGAGGAGGTCGAGATAAGCGACAGCCACCACGGGATTTTCCGGTGTCGACCGCGGTCAGATCCGCACCGACGACCATCATACGTCCTCAGAATTCAGCGGCACGGACTGCTGCTCTTTGCAGATGTCACAACTCTTTCCAGACGGTGGCGTAAGGCGTGCTAAATATTCACCACCACGGTCGACTGCCACAACGACGGCTCGTCTTGATTTTCTTATTGCTCGTTGGACGAGTCAGCCCCTTCCCGCGGCTTATATATATTGACGTACGATGCATCGCCACACCCGTAAAAGTATATTCTGGCCAGTTTGAAGCGAACTGCATTTTCCAGCTGCTGCCACTTCTCGTCTCACACTCTGTGTTGCCATTTCCACTTTTTTATGGCCGACTGCATGCGCCATGCCGTCCAGGACTCTGCTGCCGATGTCGACTTGAAGGCCGTTTAATTTGGCAGCAGCTGCACGGGCTACACCGCGTGTGTTTCCCGTCGACAATTTACTACTGATATTATTCCTAAGCGTATCTGAATTTCGACCACTGATGATCGTCGGAGATGTATCTTGAACTTCCGATTTCAGTGACTCTGTGATGATGATTATCGCGGGTGAAAAGTGATTGTGTATTTGCGGATGGCATATGGAGGAAGTTGGTCCTTAATTCGCTGGGTTCAATTTGTTTGGTTATTAGGTGGTTCATGACGCACTTTCTGCACATTTACGGCTTACTAATGGCGCCGCCCACACTGTTTCGCCGGTTGGCCGCGGGATTGGGAAATGTTCCAAGCGGCGCTAGTGTCGAACCCGGGACCTTTGGTACCCAGAGCCCAACACCTTAACCACTCGGCCATCCCCGCCCCGCTGGGTTCAATTTGTAACAGCATCGCGATAAATGCATCATTAGCGACTCCACTTCTCGCTCACCGTCTGTGGCCAAGTCGACGCGGGCTTGCTTTCACGTTAGTCTTGGCGCGACGTCTCCCAATCTCCTGACTTGAGCCTGTTTGGCCCCGGCCCACGACAGTCTTGTTGACTGGTCCGTGGCGTACTGACGGGTTGTCCTTCGATGGGCAAAACGATTTTCTCGTCTGTTGCCCAGCCGGCTCTGCGACTGTGCGAACTGCTGCACTGCTGTACTTACACCTGACTCCAACACGCGGGTTCAGATGGGCGGCTATATTGCCGATTGACGGCGTCATCCTTTTTAGACCGCTTTTCGCACACACCGCTTGTGACAGTCGTCGAGTGGCTGGGTGACGTGGATCTCTCAGACGATCGATCAGAGTCCATCGTTGGTCAGGGTCCAGCATTGATCAGGGTACAGCATTGGTCAGGACCCACATTTGGTCAAGGCTCATCGTTGGGCAGGGTTCATCCCTTGGTCAAAGTCCGTCCCTGATTGGGGTCCATCGTTGGTCAGGGCCCATCATTGATCAGGATCCATCGTTGGTCAGAGTTTATCTACATCGTTGGTCAGGGGCCCACCATTGATCAGGGTCCATCGTTGGTCAGGGCTCATCGTTGATCGGGATCCATCGTTGGTCAGAGTTTATCTGCATCGCTGATCACGGTCTGTCTACATCGGCTGGATATGTACAACACGTTGACCGGGGTTCGTCTGCACAGTTGGCCAGGGGCCATCGCCAAGTGGCAGCAGTGACTGCGTTGAGGTCATGGACTGCGAGATGACACCCGATGCTCCGCATCCCAAGCCAGCTAGATGTGCCCCCCAAAGGTTCATGTTGCTAACTCGAAACGTACTGACTCAGTTGTGCGTGCTGTGGAGCATCCCGGTGGTGCGGCGCAATGGAGCTGTGGCGTTCTGACACCGATATTCCTGATACACCGTACGTCAAGATGACACATCATATATCTATTCGGCTCGTTGCCTGACTTGCGTTATCCTCTGCAGTTATTCGGCGTATTTTAATGCAACAATTCTGGGAAATGCCGTTTTCGATTATGCATGATTTTTCTCTTTCGATGGCGTTGCGATCGGGAAAAACTAAAGAGCCATTAATTGCATCTTAACCGAAAGTTATACTGCTATGAAACGGGCAGCATTTGTGGAAGAGCATGTGAGCTACTGAGAAATGCTCGTGGAAGACGAAAAACTGTCAAAATCACATTATAGTTAAAATCTTGCTAATCTGAAATAAATGGGTAGGAAATGGTTCGAGAAGACAAAGATGGGCACCTCTAGCCTGCGCTAAACAGAAACAGACCCGAATGACCTAAACTCAGATCGATTCTCCCCCGCGGAAAATTCACTCCTATAATGTTAAAGCTTGGGCGACTCACCATCCTTGTACGAGTATGGGGTTCAGTCTCCGAAAAGCGTAACCATAAAAAGACAGCGACACATACATACACACACACACATACGGGCAAATGGTCCCAAATGAGGACCTTGGTTTTTCAAACGCCTTGTGGGGACCTGCGTGGTCACCCTTCATACGCAATTTAGATGGTTTTATTAATATTTTCTAGGATATAGATAGGTCTAAGTGCCCGGTGGCAATAAGCACGACCACCAGAACCTGAATCGACCACCACGGGAAAGTCCTACCATGTGAGGACCTGACGTCCACAGTGACGTCATACATGGACATCGCCCGCATAAACACAAAACCGAGGACCATGTCGACTGATTACGTCATGCATATTTCATACACTCATATCCGAGAACCATACCGACTAGCCCTTCAGATGCGATGATAACCTTCCTTGTTGGATGACAACCTTTCTTATGACATTGAACTGTATATCTTAGCAATATCAATAAGGTTGAAGCAAGACTGACATGTACACACTGGGGGACCTAGCCCACCGGTTGGGGGGGGGCAACTCTTGGCTTTCGGTGTCAGCCTCCGCCCCTCCCCCAATGGCGTGCCTAGGATTTGCATGAAAGGGGTCGAACGGATTTGGAGGGTGCCCATTCTGCCGTTATTTTTGGTTTAATAGCGTCGGATTTCGACCATTATGAGGCCCATTAAAAAAAAAGTATATGTAGCCTATCCCTTCATTTTAGCAACCCCCAACACCAACATACGAAGCATGCTGCTCAACTGGGCTCACTGGGTCTGCTTGCCCGATACTGACTAAACTAACTTCATGAACCTGTCTGACGAAAGAATATTGAACTGCTGATTTTGTCATCTCTTGCTGTAAGCAGAGCTTCAACAGCATAGAACCCTCGATGGGTCAGAATGTACTATGCTACCATATTGGGCTTCCAATTATAAAAATTACCTTTAAATTGGAGATTATTTCACCCGGAACGCCACTTTTACCTCAGCAAAGGTTACTGCATTTTAATTCAGTTTACTTTTGTTGGTTTGGGGGTCAAAAGACACCATAGCCCCCTTTGAAGCGCTTCGGGGGCCATGGTCGGAATGCCCCCCCTCCCCTGGATCCGCCAGTGCGTACAGACACGTGCAATAGCGCAGGCGTGGCGCGTAGCACGGGGCACCTGGTGCAGGAGATAACAGGTTGGTGACGGGGTACGATCCCCCTGGTTTGGTGCTATGCTACTGCGAATTTGTTATTTTTACCTACTCGATGCAAATATTTCCTGAATATAGGGACCTGGACCTCCTGGTTTTGCGAAAGATTTCCACCCTTGCACCAGACGCGCAGTCAGGATCCGCCCAGATGGCCTGGCGGGGAAGCGCCGGCAATTCTACCTCTCAAAATCTGAAAACTCTCGATTTCGGATACCATTTTCCAGAGGCCCAGAAGTAGAACTGATCCGAGGTATTAAAAAGCACATAAAGTATATGCCGTGACATAACATACACCGTCTCCAGGCGAAGCAGTCGCCGGCCTGGTTCTAAGGACCAATTCAGTCTCTAAGGGAGGGGCAAATGGCTATGTACCCACTTGACAGCGCCTCTGAGGGCACCCCGCAGTGGACGAACACCCAAGTAATCTTAGGGATAGGGCTTGTTATCTTTCACAAAGCCAGGGTATCCAGTCCTTAACTGAGGACAACTTTTCATGTTTAATATGGAAAATGACAGCTTAGCATTAGCAGGGTGCTTGGCCAGTGAGGTTCGGAGCAGGGGGTGTTGTTTTATGTACTTTTGAAGGAGCGTTTACCCCCAATGTTCAATTTTGCCCCTCAACAGTGACACCCCCCCCCACACAATATGAAATGGATATGGGCATACAGCGAAAAGCATGCAACTGCGGGCTGCGATCGGAGCGGGGAGTCTATGGCCCTGGAAATAGTGACGTCCGCCGATTCACTCTCGTGACCTATCACTCAGGACGGTTTCCCGGTGAATGACAGTCGCCCTTAGCGTCGCGACTATACCCTGTAGTGTGGCCAGCGTACTGGTGTCCGGATACACTGCGCCGACTGGCACCGTCTGCGCTGCTGAGTATCTTGCCACCATTGCTGACGCCAAGCGGAGGCTTCCCAGAATTTGTCAGCTGCTGTGGCCAGTTAGCCCAAAGGAGCCTCCTCTGACAAGAGGGATAATGCTGTCCATGTTGCGTGCGGCAGCCATTGATGATATATTCTCAACAGCTCACGGTCGTGCTGAGAATTTCCTGGGTACCCAGTTCGGATTGCATGCGCAGGAGCAGCCGGAACGGCTGCCGCATTTGTGTTGTTTTATGAAAATTATTGAGGGGAAAGTGAAAAAGGCAAAAGGCAAAAAGTGCCACAGGATTAAGATAGGTATAAGATGTGGCTGTTTCACACGCGTACTGGAGGAGTGTGTGTGGGGGGGGGGGACGGAATCCGTCCGTTTGTATTTTTGTTTACATTATCTCATAAACTGGCGGCGGCATTGTAATGCAATGTCGTGAATTCGTAAAAAATCGATAAGTGCATCATATGCAACACAAATCAGAATCCGTTATCAAATATACGAATTGCGGGGGTGTCAAATCGGCTGACCAAGGGGCGGCCAGCGAGCATTCAAGGTCACAAAGGTTTCGTCGGTACGGTAGAGCGACAGTGCGGTGATTCAGCAGATCACGACCTCATTTGACTTAAAAAATCCCAGGCCTCCAAATTTGCATTCAAGCTAGTACATTCGCAATGTACCCTCAAATTGTGTGCGTGTAACTTCAGAAGTTTCCCGGAATATTACGGGCAGGGGACGAGTCACCCCCACCCCACCTCCTCCCTCTTCTGCGTGTTATATGAGAGACCTCTGGCGCCTCGTGATAATCGAACTTGTTCTCAGGTATATTTGCATGCCACTTGGTCCGCT
>JAOTOL010001421.1:905000-987692 GCA_034440575.1 Imbricaverruca yamaguchii | reverse complement strand
GTATTTCATGGCCCGGTCAACCTTTGCGCCATTCCGGGTTTGTGCGAACCATTTGCCACCGACGCATAATACACAACTCTGCCTCAGACCACAAAATTGGCCGTGGTTAAATTATTAGCCAAGGATGAGGTTATAAGCCAACTTCATGAGCAATGGTAGTGAAAATGGTAACAAAAGTATACTTAATTGATGTCAACGAAGTTCATAAATGCGCACCCGACTCCAGGAACCAGCATAACGCACACCTGGCACAGCAAACCCCATGTGACTATTGGATATGGATGGACTATTGTTTTGGAATATATGATGGTTTAATGAAAATTATACTAAAACAATCTGTCTGAAATAGTTTTATTCTCACCACCAAGAAACAGTTGTTTTGCATGGAAAAGCTGAAAACAAAATTACTGAGAATGATTTTTATCAATATTAAAAGTTCCTTTATGTACTTGTTTAGTTCATGTCTGGAATGTTTAGTTGAAGCAAGGATCGACTTGGAAGGACCCAGAGCTGCTAAGCCGGAGTGCAAATTTCCCCTGTAAAACTGCTCACAGGTGGTTTTATTTTGTCTCTTCAATAGAGTTGGTGGGATTTGCTACCCCAGCACTAGAAGCACAACCGATCATGGGGCGGGCGAACAGGGGATGGGTCGGAGTAAATTTCGGAACAAGTATTACAGACCCTTCACTGGCACTGATGAACCCAAAATGCAGTTATGTTTCAAGGCGCATGTTTATCTTCACCCACATTTACCAAAAGAAAATTTGACTGTCATGCATAAGTGCACAAATGGCATTGGTTTCTTGTTGTAATCGACTCGGAGAACTTGCTTGCTCCGGGGCGAATTTTATGAAATTTGAAGTGATTTCCTTGCATTGAATGGGCTCATTGTGTCTAAAAAGTTGTCCCTTAAACAAAACGACCTTCGATTGTGCGTTCAAAACACTTACTGGCCTTCAAAACACTTATTGAATTAATTATTGACTTTATTGACACAAATATAGCATCTTTTCACATGTGAAGTGCTGCAAGTTGTGTGTAGAAGGTTTTAGCAAGGCCCTTTACAGGTTTTAGCGCAACACCGACGAGCACGTTCGGTACGCTTTGTGCTGCCTTTCAAGGATGTACAGTGACGTTGACTCAGTGTTAAATTATTCGCAAAATAGGGTGGAATTTACCACTTTCTGAACACTCAATCGACATCCTGCTCCAAGAAGTATAGACATCCTGCTTCTTGCTGCGTGCTTATGGAGTGTCACCTTTCTAACATTACCTCGTCATAAAGTCATAAAGTCATAAAGTGTTAAGGCTTAATAAGGGCCACAAGGGCCCATCTGGGTCAAGCCTGTCTAGAAGATATTAGAAAGTACATGTTCACACCTATCAATTCCAAACCCATGCAATCCCTCCACCTGTACCACCACAGCCAATCTCATCAGTATAACATCGCAAAGGAAGTTGCCAAATCCACTGCTAGGTACACCCCATATAGTACAACATAATACTAGCATAATGTTATACCCTATATAGCTAGTGAAAATACTCAATATCCCATGCATCACAAGTTAGAATTCAAAAACAACATTTTCCTGTCTAAAAAAATTATCCACCCTACTTTTAAAGACATTCAATGAGGGACTCCCCACTGCATCAGCAGGCAGCCTATTCCATTGGTCAACAACCCTTTGACTGAAGACCTGTTGTCGTTTAACTGTCCTGCACCTCATTTTGTCTAACCTGAATTGATGACCCCTATGGGATACTCTAAACTGCAGAGCATCATTCAAATTGACCTGATCTAGCCCTCTAACAATTTTGTACATTTCAATCATGTCTCCCCAGTTTGTTAAGTAGCATGATCATGCTCTTGATAAGGGGTGGTGGTACATGAATATTCGGCAATGCAATTTCAGGTAGATGGATTATTCATAATGTGAACATCACCAGGGCATATATTATTTTTTATCTCGCTATCCCAAATATAACTCTTCCTAACATTTGATATCAAAACAAATGATGAGGGTATAAACATTGGCTCAAATTTAAGTCTTAAAAATATCAAAGGCACTTGGAATGATACTAATTTCATGACAAATTTCTACATCCTACTGTGCTCGTTTCGACATCTCACACCTAACGAAAAACCAATATTTTCACACTGCGTTGACTGTTTGGCGCGCTGGGATCGCTGCAACTGCTAGTTGTTTTCAGGTATGGACTTTGAGTGGTGGCACTTGACCAAACAATGTTGTTCTTCGTTTTCTCTTCTGGAGTACAAAATATTTCATTTAGTCTAGTCACAATCCTGGAGTACATAAGGTATTGGTATGCATGACACCAACTAACGTCAGTTTTACCAACACTGTTCAACAGAGTATTTGCATAACATAGTAACAACACTATTTTTGGTAGACCAAACTGGAAGTATTAGCAAATGAGGCATGAGTTTTATGGTTTGCTTTGCTACTTTTTGTTTTTTTTTTTTTTTTTTTTAAATTTTCCTTTTAAAACAAAACAAAAATTTTTCAGGCCCTTTTTCTTCCAAATTGCAATTTTTTTTTTGTTTTTTTTTGGGCCCCAAAAGGGGGGGGGGGGGGGCGTAAAAATGAGGGGGTGGTTAGAAGGGGGGGGGGGGGGGGGTTTTTTGGGCGAGGTTTTTTTTGGAAAGACGGGGGGGGGTGTTTTTTTTTTTTTTTAAAAAAAAAAATCCAAATAAGAAAAAAAATAACCGCAATAGAGGAAGAAATTGACGTTTTCCAATATAGATAAGTTTACAAAGAACAGGGTATCAAGAACCAAATCGACTTCTACCTAACTTGAGGTAAGCGAGACTTTTGATTTGGCACTCCTTGAAATGGACAAAAATCCTCACACAGAAAAATTGTAAACTTAGCCAACCTTGATCATGTTCCAAGCCTGTTCCGTTCATTGTGGTTATGCATATCCAACCTTGACATAGATATTTACTAAGCCTTGTCTGTGCACTCATATCTGGCTATAGTTGGTTACATTGTGACTAGCACTGCATACAGGTGTATCATACGTGTGCTCATTTACACTCAGGCCACAATTTGCATTCACAAGGACCCCATACGTAGAAAATAGGATGGATGTTGCCATTGGGAAGCTTTCTGGTGAAAATGTGCAAGAATTGAAGGAAAAGCTGAAAACTTTCAAAGTGAAGCGAGGTCAGTTCAAACGTGTAATTACGATCAGTCTGAAAAATATAAAACAAGAAGGCATCAACACAGAGCTGGTTAGCCAGCAGATAGCCAACATAGAGAAGAAGTTAAAAGAAATCGAGGAGTATGACTCAGGTCATGACTACTCTGAGTGAATATGGAGTAGGAGATGATGACCCAGATGCTTTTGACATTGACACTGAGGACCAGGTTCATTACCAGTTTCAGATCCAAACAGCAGTGGCTGAGATCAGGGAAAAGAACAAACAAACAGTGATAGAGCAGCAGACTACTTATACATCCCAACCACAAGAACACTATCATAGTGCAAGGCTTCGAGAGGTGAAGCTTCCAATCTTCAGTGGGAATCAAGCTGATGCCATGGAATTTAATGACTTCTTCAGCCTCTTTGAAGAGCTGGTGGGAAAGAACCCAACCTACAGTGGGGCTAGCAAGCTGCTTCAACTGAAGGCATACCTGCGTGGAAGTGCTCTTGACATCATCAAACGTATTACAAATGATAGTGAAAACTATGACCTGGCAGTGAAATTTCTAAGGAAAGAATTCCTGGATAAGGACATCATTGTGGAGAGACACATACGCAACATCTGTGAGCTTTCTGCTCCACGACATGGAGATCTCACAGCACTCCGAGCTTTACTGAATTCTGCTCGGACTTCAGTCTATGAACTGCGGGCATTCGGATTTGATGCACTGGAGGGAGACACACTGGGAAGTCGGATCATCAGTTTCCTCCTATGTGAGAAACTCCCAACAAACTTCAAGAACAGACTCAGCATCCAGCTTGGTACTGACACACCAACAACAGAACAGTTGTTAGACAACTACCATGATATCATAAGGTTATTGGAGAAGCTTGGGGATCGAAGAAAACATGTAGCAACAATGCCTGTGAAGGACACCAGGCCAAACACAGTCAGGCCAAAAGCACCTCAACATAAACCTCAATATGCTGCCATGAAGTCAGCAACACTCAGCACATTCCAAACAGATGTCCAACAGAAGGATACCCAACAGAGATACAAACTGTGCAAGCTCTGCCAGGGTAGCCACTCCATGGTTAGATGTACTGTATACCAAGATGCAAAGAAGAGGTGCAACAGATTGACAGAACTCAACCTCTGCACATCATGCAGTGGGCAACACAGTGTGACAGACTGTCCATGCAAGAATAAGGGTCTAACGTACCCCTGCACTATATGCAATGCAAAGACACATATCACTGCACTGTGTGTATCTGACAACAAAACACAGAACAACCTCTGCTTGATGAATAACCAGCAGGGACATCAGTCACTTCTCCCAACAACATCAGTCATCATCTGTTCACCTGAAGAAGTACAACTAACAAGAGCACTCATTGATCATGGGAGTCAGGCCAGCTACATAAGCAAACAGCTAGCAGAAAAGTTGAAGTTGGATGGAAAGGGTGTTGCAGAAACATTCACAGTGAAGACTTGCATAGGAACTCAGGAAAGGGTCTACACAGTCACAACATGTGAAATTGCAGTCACACCAAGTTGCATGCTCAAAGCTAAGTTCCTAATCGATCCAGACATGGACCTCAGCTACACAGTGCCAGGAATCTCTCATACTGTCAAACAACTGCAGGCACAAGGGGTAAGACTTGCTGATTGTTTCTACAGGCAGCAAGAGACAGACTGTATTGACAACATCCAATGTCTGCTGGGTGTAGATATTCTGTCACACCTTGCTCCTCTGCAAACAGTCAACTTGGGGCAAACCATTGCTTACAAGGTTGACAAAGGACTGATTATTTTTGGTGACCTGACCAAGATGACATCTGGGTCGTGTCCAGCCAAAGATGATCACACAGATCAGGTGGGACTGCAGGAGCAGAGGGACTCAACTCAAGCAACTCCCCTGACTCATTGGAAAACCAATGTGCCATCACCTCAATGGCAAGATCAACCAACTGCTTCACAGACAAGTAAGCAGCATAATATGACATCAGTGAAGTCAACAGGTCTCACCCAATCACCTCATCAGAAAGGTGAAACAACCTCACAACTGCAAGAGCAGGAAACAGACTCCTATCCACTGAAGCAAAGTGCAACTCAGTGTGATGGTCAAGATCAGGCTGAGAAACCTCAGCCATCAAACTACTGTACACAACAGCAAATATCAGGCAACTTGTGTGCACAAACTCATACAAAACTTCAAGAGTGTGCCTTGCAAAAAGACACTCAGCTTCTGCAGACACCATCATGTTTACAACCTGGGGACCTACACGAAGAGGAAAGACCCCAATCAGAATACTGTCAACCTCAGGAGACATCATCCGAGTCTCAGCAAACATCAGATCCTCAACAGCCTGTGGAGCGAGAGGACATTTCGACCCCATGGATGGTTATTCAAACTACACAATCAGATCAGCCCAAGGTTCAACTTCAAGCATCAGCTGACCAAGGCCAAGTGGTTTGCACACAGTCTCTGTCACATACTTCACAAAGTGACATGGCAAATGTGGACTACAAATGGCTAAAACCAGGCTCAACAGCTCATCGTGCAGAAATAGTAAGTCTGCTGGAAGAGCAACAAACAAACCAACAAACAGAGGTGAAAGGCTGCCAACTCCAAACTCAGTCAGATGAAGGGTTGTCTCCACAAAGACCTCAAAATGACGCATCATACATGCTACTATCTTCAATGGGGAAACCTAAGCCTCAAGATGATTCAGTACAAATGTTACAAGCTCAAACATGTGCACAATATCAAAATGCTCAAGTAAACTCTCCCGAAAATGGATATGTGAAACCTGAAACACAGGAAAACATCACAAACGGTCCAACTCAGGACAATCAAACTAGGGGTATTCAAACTCTAAACAAACAGACAAACACTCAGACACATTCAACACAAACAACAAACTATGAGAGTGATAATGAAGAAAGGGAACTCTCACCAGCTGATGAACGAGTACTGGAAAACTTCAAAAGGGAAGTGGAACTCCGCGATGGAAGGTACTTTGTAAAAATACCCTTCTATGACAACATCGATGATGTCCCAGCCAACTTTGATGATGCCATGTACATGGCAGAGAAAGTGCGTCAGTCTCTGAAGAAGAAGAACTTAGCTGACAAATACACGGAAGTGTTTCAGCAGCAACTAGATAACGGGATCATCGAGGAGATAGACCTGACTACATCCAGAAAAAGGGTATTCATACCTCACCATCCTGTCATCAGATCTAGTGAGCAAACAACAACGAAGATTCGCCCAGTGTTCAACTGTAGTTACAAGAGGGGAGACAAGCCATCACTCAATGAGGCATGTTTCCCTGGAGTGAATCTTCTCACTAACATGGTCAGCCTGCTTCAAAGATTCCGCACCAACAACTACATGATGATGGCTGATATTGAAAAGGCCTTCCTACAAATATATCTGAAGGATGACACCGACAAGGATCGTTTCTGCTTTCTATGGAAAACAGATGAAGGTGTGAAGGCTTACCGCTTTAGAACCATCCTGTTTGGACTGAATGCAAGCCCATATATCCTTAACCACATTGTTCAACTACATCTTCAGCAATATGCAGAGACAGAAGCAGTGGCTGCTCTTAAGAGGTCACTATATGTTGACAACTTCTTCTACACGTCATCCCAGCTGGATAAGCTGAAGGGCGTATATGAGGAGAGTGTCAAGATTCTTCAAGAAGGTGGCTTCAATCTGAGGAGTTGGCAGTCAAACCACTCCACAATGTTAGATATCATGGACAAAGAGAACACGCTGCATCGCCACTCTGAGCCTACAGAGAAAACTCTAGGTTACCACTACAACACTGAGCAGGACACATTGTCTCTGGCCAAGTTCCAGCTTGATGACACAGCACATGTCACCAAGAGGCAACTACTGAGTAATATCAGTAAGGTGTTCGACCCCCTCTGTCTCTTCCTGCCAGTCACGATCAAGGGACGCCTTCTTGTGCAACAGACATGGCTGGAGGGAACGGACTGGGATGAGAAGGTGTCTCCAGAAGTCCAAAATAAATGGGTCCAACATAAGTTAGACCTGCTATCTCTACAGACAGTAACGTTTCCTCGGGAGACAGTCGACATCGAACGAGACGATCCTATCACTATACACGTCTTCTGCGATGGGAGCAAGACAGGCTATGGCATTGCTTGCTATCTTGCTCAAGGAACTCAGTCGAACCTCATCTACAGTAAGGGTAAACTTGCTCCAAAAGGCAAGAGCATACCACAAATCGAGCTTCTGGCAGCGCAATTGGCATTGGACAGTGCAGATATGATCACCAAATCCTTGGGAATCAAGCCTGCACAAGTACTTATATGGTCTGATGCACAGGTTATTCTGGAATGGCTGTACAGTGGATGCAAGACTAAGAGCCGTTTCACTTTCAATCGTCTCAAGGCAGCTCGAGAGAAGAAAACAGAGCTGGAACAACAGTTGGAATGCGAAGTGACATACAAGTATGTTCACACAAGAGACAATGTGGCAGACATGGTCACAAGAGGTCTCACATTCAATGAGTTCAAGAAGAACTTGTCGATGTGGCAATCAGGTCCGCACTGGCTGACAGAGAAGTCCTCATGGCCAGCCCACATGCTTGGGTGTTTATCCACAGATACGAAGAAGACAATGGATCTACACACCTATCAAACAGGCACACAACCAACAGCTGAATCAAACGGCAATGATCCGGTCATAAATCCATGTGACTTCTCCAGTCTGAAGAGGCTGTATGGGGGTTACCGCTCGCCTGTTCCAGTTTATAAACAAGCTCCGGCACAGGGACTCCGACCCCTACAAACAAGCAGAAGAATACTGGATTCGATTGATGCAAAGATCATCTTTCAAGGACGAATTTGACTACCTGGAGAAAGATCCCGGCAAACGTCAAACCACTGCACCGAAGTTAGTCAGTGACCTCAATCTTTTCATCGACCAGAATGGAATTCTGAGATGCAAGGAAGACTTTCGAAGACCAACTACTACTCGTATGCGGTTATGAATCCGATTCTGCTGTCAAAAACACATCAAATCACAACTCTGCTCATCAGAGATCAGCATGTAAAATGCAAACATTTAGGCATAGGAACAACACTCACAACTCTACGAGAGAAAGGCTTCTGGATTCCCGCGGGTCGGCAAGTGGTGAAGCGTGTCATCAAAGACTGCATCACGTGTCGGAAGATGAACAATCTTGCATTTGGGTATCCGAAGCTGACTGACCTTCCAAAGGAGAGGGTATCATTTATCAAACCATTCAGTGACACCGCAATAGATTACACCGGACACATATACGTGCAAGATGAAAATGGAGACATGAAGAAAATGTACATTGTTTTGTACACATGTTTGGCAATTCGCTGCATTCATTTGGACCTAGTTCCGGACTTAACGGTCAAGTCATTCCTGCAATCGTTTAGACGGTTTTGCAACACGTACTGTGTGCCAGAATCCCTCTATACAGACAATGCAAGGTATTTTCTGGCAAGCCAACGAGTGCTGGGGAATGTTTTTCTTTCCGACGCATTCAGTAAACACTTGGAAGAGCATAGAATCAAGCACAAGACAATACCTGCCTATGCTAGCTGGGTCGGAGGAATCTACGAAAGGCAGGTGAAAACCATCAAACAGTGTCTTCACAAATCAGTGGGACGTTCAAAAATCGACTACTTCGAGCTCCTGACACACCTGACAGAAATTCAGAATGTGGTAAACAGTCGTCCAATCACGTACGTGAGCAGTGAAGTGGATGATGTGGAACCTCTGACACCGAACAAAATACTGAAGGCTCACACGAACCCAAGGCTTCATCTGACGCCCAACGATGAAGACGACCCACTGTGGACGCAGCGTCCTAATGAACTTCACGAGCAACTTAACGAGATGCTGAACAAGCAAGAGAAGATGATTAAAAACTACATCACTATGTGGTACAGCCAATATCTGCTGAGCTTGCGAGATACTACCCGTGATGTGTTTCAAACAGATTGGGTTGAGAGGCTCTGTGGGAGATATTGTTCTCATTGATACAAAGAACAAACCAAGAGTGTACAGATGGGCCGTGTCGTACCCTCTTCATGGAAATGATGGTCATGTCAGACAGGTTGTTCTGAAGACTGCCAGTGGGCAATCAAGATACTCAATCAAGCTTCTGTGCCCTCTGGAAATTCAGGCCACACACACTGGATCATCAACTGATAGCAATTCTGCTGCATCTGATGTACAGCCAGATAATCAGATTGCAGCAGTTAACACTGTGACACAGTCGGCACGTCCAAGCAGACAATCTGTAACATAACCTGAAGGTCCCCACACTGACCCACTTCAGTTTGTGTTAAGCATCTTGAGTCGGGAGTGTGAGAATTCTTGGCCAAATGTGCACCTCACTTTCAAAAGCCCATCAATTGATCCTATCCTGCCAATGTGCCAATTCATTAAGTTGAGCTTCCTTTTGGTGCCGCAAGATGGCAGGAGCGTGTCCAAATGATGACGTGGATGTAAACAGGTGGAAGGGGTGGGGCGGTTCTTGGCCCCCCGTTCCCCGTGGACAGACGGGGAGGGAGAGAAAAGTTCATCATTCATGCTTCAAACATCAAGACGTCAAATAAGAGATAAAGAAAATAACCGCAATCAGAGGAAAGCGAAACTTGACGTTTTCCAATGAAGTAATCGACTAAGTTTACAAAACGGAACAAGCTATCAAGATAATTGATCAGCATACAAGAGGATGATAGATCTGGTGCTTACAAGCAGCACACATTTTCTGCATAATGTAAACATAGGAAAGGCCTTCAGCATTACTGATCATATTGTTATATGCTTTTCATAATATATGTTGGATATATAGGAAACAATAAAACAACAATTCCGGATTTTCCTCAAAGGAATTAGAATGAATCCTGGGTATTCCTTAATGAAATATACTGGGTAGGGTATAGGGTAGGGTATATAATGTAGTCGATGCGCCCTAAAGCCCTAATAACTAACTACTGGGTAGGGTATTGTTTGGTTTAGATGCTTCTGAAATGTGGAAAGTGCTAAAAGGTAAACTGTTTCAATGTCAGGACAGGGTTTATTCCCAATAGGCAGGTTGTATTGAACAAGATTAAGCACCCATGGTGGCTGACCTAGGAAATGAAACATTTGCTGGTCTCAGAGAAGCAGGTATTTAATGAGCCAAGAGATTTTAACTGAGGAAAACCTAGAGGCTTTTGTGAAGGCTATATTAATTAATTAATTAATTAATTAATTAAGTTTATTAATTAAGTAATATATTGATTAAGATAGGCTAATTGTAAGCCTGCAAACTCCTAAGACTCTGACTCACCCAGGATCTTCAGCCTGCAAGCCTCAGATAGCCATATATTGAGTCTGCATCTGAAGATGATTTAATATTATGATATATCAGTATGAAATTTCATTGTTTGCCCATGTGAACATGTGAGCTAGAAGTCACTGATGGATTGGCTGTGTCTTGAAAAATGTGTGGGGGAGATAGCAAGTTATGTTGAAATGTATGACTGGGTAAAAACAAGGCTGGCCAGCTAACCCATGACATGTCATGCTTTACATGTCAAATGATCAGGAAGGTGCACAAACAAATATTGAAGGGGCTCCTGTCCTTCCAAAGCAGTGTTAAAATATAGGTTTTTCATTAGGTGTGAGATATCGAAACGAGCATAGATGGATGTCAAAATTTGATATGTAATTAGTGTAATTTAAAATATTTTTGATGTCTTTCAGACTAAAACTTGAGTTCATGGTGTAGGTGATTATGACTGGACCTTTATCATTTGTTTTAAGATTCATAATTTAAGAAAATATGCATTCGGGATAAGGAGAATAATAACTATGATGAACTAGTTGGTTGGTTATTTGGGCTTAGGGGCGCATCGACTGCTTCGGTCAAATAGCGCCCATATGATGAACTGGTATTGTATCCCATATCACATAGGTCATCCCTTTATCCGAAATTGCATTGCAAAATGTTCGTGTAACAGCATTCCATATTGAGGGCATGCACATGCCATTTATAAACGAGATACTGTTACAAAGGAGACATAAATACTTCATATCAATGAGCAGGATGCTGATACTTCTTGGAGAAGGATGTCAATTGAGTGTTCGGAAAGTGGTATATTCAGAAAGTGGAATAATTTATCACTGAGCAACTTTGATACGCCTGCATATTCTATTCAATGCAGGGCTTCATTACTTGTTGAATAGGGACTTCAGGAGTGTGGATGATACCGGGTTTCAGGATACTGGGTAGACTATCTGAAACAGAAGAGGCTCTGTGATACGATTTCAGGAGATTTCCTGATCACAGGTCATTGGTGCACCCCAACTACGGCATATTTGACTTGTTGAAGAGGATCAGGATGTCTTCAGTTGAGTTCATGTTGGCTTCATAATCAGCAGCTAGTAAGCAAGGATGTCACAAAAGCCATAGAGAGGGAGGTCGATTGAACTTTCATTAGGTGGTATTTTCCACCCATTTTCTTGAAAAATTTCACACTGTTCCAAAGTGATTATGAACCCCACTTTATGCATTCACATGGCTATGCTTGAAATTGTATGTGGTAAGATTTTGTGTCAGTCCATAATATAATGAAGTTTCTCCAAGTTAAGTGTGCATGACATATCTCAAGACCTACATATTCTATCAGTCAAAATGGTCCAGGATATGTTATGTCATTAATGTCTTGTTTGCTTCCAACAGGTAACCATGACAAAGCATGGAACGATCCACCCGTTTTCTCCTACCACACTGCATCTGCAGCTCAGGCGACTCAGAAGCGAACATCACTTAACAAGCGAGTGGCCTTCCCCTTGTCTGGGATAGCAGCATCACCTGTGATGCCTGGACAAGGTCCTCCCCCGGTGATGCCTGGTCATGGTCCTCCCCCAGTGATGCTTGGCCATGGTCCTCCTTCAGTGATGCCTGGCCATGGTCCTCCTCCAGTGATATCTAGCCAAGGTCCTCCCCCAGTGATGTCTGGTCAAGGTCCTCCCCCAATGAGACCTAGCCAAGGACTTCCACCAATGTCAGGCATGCCATGTTGGAGTTCAGATAACAAGGACCAGGTGGATGTGCAGACACCCATACTGAGTGGTGTTGAGATCAAGACGAATCTCCTGGCGATCCTGAACGGACTGGAGAAGATTGAGGTACGCTATAGCTCAGAAATAGATTGATTAAACAAAAATGCAACATGTATTTGTAGTTACACCCTGGTTCTGCTCAATATGCATCAGTTCATCCTGAATAATGGAGTGTTACAATGATACATTCTTTGTTGAACATTCTTAGTAAATAGGATGGAATGTATCACTTCCAAAACACTGAATTGATATCAATGCTGAAGAAATATGAACATGGAACTTCTTGATGAGTGTTTACGAACTCTTCATACCTTGTTTCTAGCAGTATTGCGTTAATAAGTACCATTCTTGTGCATATCATTGCACAGCATGATACACAACTTGGAACACAACTTCCAGATAAGGAGATTGTCTATGCTGTGGTCTGCTATACAATGCTTGATTATAGAACAGGTATCTGTCATTATTGCTACCATGGGTACTTCTAGGTGAAATATCTCAAACTAAATGATAAAGGAGTGCTTGTAAATATGATGTTGAATCTAAGTTCAGTGTATGGGACTTCAGATATATTCTTAGTGACATTGTTTGCATTGAAAATATCGACATTTTACTATCCTCGTTTTGACATCTCGTCACTTATGAATAACCTTTAGTTAACACTATAGTCATGCTCCCTTTTATATCGGTTTTGCTGTTATTCTTCAGGAGAAACTGAAGGATGACATCGTGCTTCGCGTTGAGGTGCTATCACGGATTTGGGATGCTGACCAGTTCAGTAAACCAGTTCGTGGCAGTGTTCGCCAACTAGTGAAAGGTGAGAGTCGACGTGTTGCATTCCTACTCTTTTTATGAAGTGGGGCAGCGATCAACGGGAAGGCGGGAGGTGCTCGTTCAACCCCGTATTGGTATTCACTGGTCTACCAACTGGGGACAGGAAATGGTCCGTCCCACCATCGTGTTCTGTCGACGCGCCCCTAAACTCCAATCCACCACCACCACCCACCATCGTGTTCGTGATGGCTGCCAAGTTTGTTCATATTTTGATAAACGTTTTTGTGTACACCTATATACTTGGAGTGAGGTAATCCACAATGAACTTGTGGCTATTACAACCAAGTGTTAACCCGCGCCGTCTTTCCGGTCAAATCCTGCTGCATGACCTTGGCAGTCGATGTGCCCCTGAACTCGAACTCCGGTCAAATCCTTACATCCCGTCTCGGGGGGGGGGGGAGGGGTTGAAGACCCCCTCTAAAATCAAAACTAAGCATCGCACGAAAACGAAAGAGGTGTCATCGGAAAGCGCTCGACGAGTAGGGTTCGGGTCCACCCTCCAAAACAATTTTCCCTCAAAAGTGACGTCACCAAAGGAGCTAGATTTTCACGACTTTTCACGACTTACATTATGTTTTTGACTCTGGGGAGTTCATTTTGGGGATATATGAAAAAACAAAATTTATTTGGAATGAGAAAAGGACAGCGAAATCGAACAAGGCTGTATTTTTTTTTTGGCACCCCAAAAATAAAAAATAAATGTTTTTTTTTCTCAAAATTTTGCGTTTTCAAGTTTTCTTTAATTTTCCTTTTCCAATGGGTAGAGCAGACCGAGAAACTTGGTTGAAAGTCATCTTGCCCTAATAAAAATGCTTCCTTTAACCAGAATCCTCTATTTTAACTGCAATTTGGAAAATATGCAAAATGTATATGTAGTCAAAAACGAAAAAAGAGAAAAATTTCACTCGTACATTTTGTTGCATCCGTAAAGATAAGCAAACGCTGAAAGTTTCATTAAAATATCTGTATCCATTAAAGCGTGACAACTGGTTGAACTTTTTTGGAGGTGACCTCACTTGACCTTGACCAACTCGTTGACTCTAGATGACCTGACCTAAAATTTTGAATCAGCATGTCAAGTTGAAAGGTATCCCAAATGTGGGCGCGTTGCCGCGCGCCGTTCGTCCGCTATCCACGAAAAACCTGAGGGGGCGATTGAAGACCCCCCCCCCCCCAGAGACGGGACGGGTTAAAGTGATGAAACAGCAGGACGGAAAAAGTCAAAATCACGGAACAGTTACACCGGTAGTGATGCATGTCAATAAAATACAGCAAGGCGAGCAGCAAATCAGTCTGGCTCGGGAGGCGCGTCAGACAGGTGCCGCCGCAGGTGGCGACCGAAGATCGGCACGGGAAGTCGCAGCAGCTCGGGCCTCAGTGGGGGACATACAGATGATGGTCCTGACGGGTGGTTCGGCCGCGAATATCTGCCACGGTTGTGAGATACTGTAAGCGAATTATCATGACTAACTATACCCATCGACGTTTTTAAAGTTCAAAATAGGTAACGGTCTCGCAACTCATGATTGGAAATTATCAGCTATTTCTTTCTCCTCTATAACTCTGTTTCGTTTCTCTTCAATCTTGATCGATGGACGGCCTCCCGATGAGCATGTTCCCGATGAGAATGTTCCCGCGTGTGCATGTCCACCTGTAGAGTGTTGGGTGCAGGTGAATAATTGGGCGGGCTGCACGTGCGCCTGCTGCCCATGGTGACGGTCGGTCCGGTGTGCAGCGTTGAAATAATGCTCTTTTTGTTACGTGCGGGATGTCAACACCAGTACTGTAGAATGTCGAAACTTTCCACGGGAACGTGCTGTGTAAAATATTGTTTTAAGTTGTACGAAATAAATTTCGAGTCAATAGTGTACTTATAGGTGTATGCTTTTTCGTTTATTTCGAGAAAGACCTAGGGATTCCTATATCAATGATAACGACATAAATACCACATCATCAATAAATGATATGGTACAAAAGAACACATCATAGGTTTGTTATGCAATAACTGAACAGCTATGCGTCTCGTAGTACGCCAAATTGTGATATGAGGTGTTTGTGCATCGAAATCCGTAAGGGCGAATATAAGCATGCTACTTATGCACGAGATGCTGTTAAAAAGGGATATGGCGACTCTATAAACACACATCAAGAAGCAAAATAATACTTATTTGGGAATGATGTCTATTCAGTGTTCAGGAGGTGGTATATTTCACCCTATATCACACATTGTGTATGGTTCATAAACACGAATGAAGAAGCAAAATGACAATACTTCTTTAGGAACAGTGTTAAAATATTAAATTTTTGTTAGCTGTGAGATGTCGCGACGGATACAACAGGATGTCGAAATCGCCATGGAAATAATGCTGTTTTAGAATACTTCGGTCCCGAAAACTAAGTTTTGAGACAATTGTGTACATATACCGGCACGTTTTGCATGTTTTGGGGATACAGATATGCGCTATCGTTGCGAATACCTTTCCTATAAACTGGCAATATATAGCAAAGTACATCATTGGTAATCCAGTCACCTGGGATTCCACTATGGGAAGTTCGTTACCACGATTTCGGGTCCGTTATGGTGAGGATAAGCATTATAATACATATATGTATATATACACATGTGTGCATGCACGCATGCATACAAGTAATATATATATATATATATATATATGTGTGTGTGTGTGTGTGCGTGTGTGCGTGTGTGTGTGCGTGTGCGTGCGTGTATATATTATATATAAACTGGATACAGTTGGAAACGAGGCATGATGTTTTCACAAGCACGTATCAAGAAGCACGATGTAGATATTTCTTTTGGAAGGATGTCGATTCAGTATTCAGTAAGTTGCATATTCCACTCTATTTCTTGAAGAATATATCACTGTTTAGGAGTGATGTGTATTGAGTGTTCATGAGGTGGTATTTCCCACCCTATGTGACGCGTAATGTGCGCGCTGCTACAGCGCTGCAGGCCGGCGGGTCTGCCGAGGCGGACCGGCTGCAGCGCGGCCTGGCTGTCGACTACCCGGCAGAGTGTGCCGCCTGGCTGCCTGGCGTCAGACAGCTGATCGCCCACCTGGACGCGGCGCCTGCCGGCGCCCAGATCGACGACGCTGTCGCGGCGACGGACGCTACGGACGAGACGACGGACGCCACGGGTGCAGCGACGGACTCCACGGATAAGACGACGGACGCCACGGGCGCGGCGAGGGACTCTACGGATAAAACGACGGACGCCACGGGTGCAGCGATGGACTCCACGAATAAGACGACGGACGCCACGGGCGCAGCGACGGACTCCACGGATAAGACGACGGACGCCACGGGCGCGGCGAGGGACTCCACGGATAAGGCGAGGGACTCTACGTATAAGACGACGGACGACACAGACACGGCGCCGGACGACACAGCGACGGCGACCGCGACGGACTCGGACGTTGGCAGCTGAGTGGTAGGCCCGCCGTTGTATGACGCCCACCCCCTCTGCTCGTATGCCGTGGCAGATCCTCTGAATGCTGCTCGCATGACTCGGGCAGAAGCAGAATGTCGGTTGCGATGCTTGAACGAGAACAGCCGCTGGCTGGATTTTATTGGTTGTGGGTATCAACGTTAAGAAAGTTTGGAATTGTTGCTGTATTTGGTGATGGTTCATTTTGCGTATTTTGTATCCATCTTAGCGTAATGTTGAGGCGTAGCTCTTTTATGAGTGTGCGGTAAATGAACAAACCTGGTCGATGCGCCCTAAAACTCAAATGACCAACCAACCCAATAAGCGTAGGATTGGGCCAACTGTTTATCACGTGGTAGTCGTAGTCTAAGTGAGCCGACTTCCACACCTAGGTGTCACTTGAAGTGCACCAGTGATTAATCACCTTTTTAAGGGGAACGTATAAGACGTACGAATGTGCATTGCGTAGTGAATTGTATTGCGCCGGATGAAACTTATTCTGTTTACCGGTACCGAAGGCGTGCGTGAAACGGAGATGTAAAGTTGGTTATCTGACAAAATATGTGACTAGACCGTGGAGGGGAAATATATGAATATTTATGTGGACAAACAGACGCTTCACGCAAGGTAGCACTGGCGCTGGAGTGTATGTTCCATAGGCGCTAAGAGTGTATCGATGTTCTATATCTATTCTGGGTAATATCAGTGACCTGTGATAGTTGCATTCCGCATGTCGCATCAGTTTGAGGTTGACAGTTGTACTCTGCACGTAGTCATGCCAGTGCAGTGCAACACGTAACTCAATTTAGGTATCTTGAACAGTTATGAAGGTTTTGAGCTTCATTGCGCTCAACAAAAAGTTGGACTTCGGGCGCTGCTGGAAGCACTATTCCAGCATCCTCTGCACACGGTCTTGGGGAGGGGGTGGTCTGCGTGCGGTGAGCTGTGGAGTTCGGGGGTTGGGTATCGCTGTCCACGCCATCCCGTCGGATGCCTCTGTCGTCACTGAGTCGACATTCCGGCTGCCGATGACGGTGGCGTGCTGCTCGCCAGCACCGTCTCAAGTCCCGGCTGGTGTGTGAATGTGGACGGCTGGTTAGACGACTGCCTTGTGCTGCAAGCCTTCAGTGTCTGACTTTCATCAGGCTGTGACCCGCGGTCGATGAACGTGGTTTGGCGTTGGTGACGGGGTGCAAGTGATGACGTTTAGTTTTGGTTTTTCTTAAGCCGGAGGAGAGTCTGCGTGTTATTCACTCTGGTATTGTGTGCGATTGCGAGATCGTTGTGCCCCGCAGCGGATTTGATAAATTATGCTTGAGGTTTTCCCGCGTCAAATGCCCGACGGCGTTGTTTGGCGGTGACAGATCAATCCCCGCCCGTCCAGGGAGGGGGAGACATCGCCTCACTATGGGTTTCTACGGAATGGAAAATGGCGCGAGACAGCGCTCACTAACTTGGTTGACCTTTCCCTGTGTCAATTTCGCCTGCCCCCCCCAATAAAAACTGGTGAAGTTATTCAATCTCACTGCTTATGTGACCAGTTATGTCAGGTTACCCCTAAAAATGCTTCGAGATGCCACATATTCCCGAGTACGCACATTACATGGATTGTCTCAACAAAACGAAGAAAGCTATCTATATTTCTGTTATTACACTAACGCACGCAAGTACATACCTCGGATCATAAGGCGGAAATGACCAAGTTTGGCTAAGTCGTGCATTTTTTGTTGCCAAATTGACTTGAAATACTGTTTCTAGTTGTGATCTGATCCCAAATTCATCGTGGAGAAATTTGGAGATAAATGTTCAATATTTGACGAAAATATAACTATTGACAATTTTTAATATCGATTTTCCAAAATGGCAGTTACGTAAGCCTTCTCTCGTTCATTTCTGATTACGAAATACTTAACAATGCAATTTCCGAGTAGCGCCAACTTAAAGTCAGACGAATTTGAGTTGGCGCGCATCAACGCAAGATAATTACGATGTTCTCATGCGCGGATAATTTTGTGAGAAAATTGCGACGCAGACCAGCGAGTACGGTTTACACAAAATGGCATGTCTTGGATTCTGTCCATATCAGTGCATGCATTTTACTTCGTGCATTTATCTAGCTCAGTTTGGCTGCGGTTTACAGGTGGCGTAATGCGCGCTGGAAGTGCCTCATGATCTTAGTCTGAACTGATTTCATGCTGTGACGATAGAGTAACACATAGAGTACGTCTGCATTGCTGTAGTGTATAATGCGGACTGCGCCCCGGGGAGCATAACTGCACTTAATTTGGCCGAGCTCACGTGGCTGCTCCGCCCAACATAATGCGGACTGCGCCCATGAGTCGGATGTAAGTGACTTCCAACTTGCCTACCCTCAGCCCAGGCAGTTGCCTGGGAAGGATCCTTCCCCTAGATTATCGGGGCCATCACCATCTTGGAACTTTCTCTGCTACTCCCGGGGCCTCCCTTATCCAGCTGCCCGGGGAATCTAATCTGGCTACTTCTCCCGCCTGAATAGAGTCATCCTGTTCTAGGGGCTTCTCTCGAGTCCAGAGGGCTCCCTTTCCAAATTGGCGGCGTCTCTACGTTCGTGGCCCCTGCCCATCACAAGGGCGTACCGTTTTCACCCAGGGGAATTCTCTTTTAAGCTGCAAAAGCGATGCTTGTTCAAAACGAAACTATGCAGTTAACTGTACTATGCGGATCCTTCCAAAATGCGTGGCAGCGGGGGAGATGAGGTCGCCCCACTGACATTTGAAGAGATTCGTGCCCGGAAATGCAGACATTTTGAAGTGCTCTGGGCTGATCAATCAAGGCCGCACGTTGGAAATTTCGCCGCCTTTGCATACAACACCCGCATGGTACGCTGGCCGGACGAGAGTGCGCGGTTCTCCGCCTCACTCACGCCGCGTCAGAACAGAACCACGGGCCTAGTCATTTTCGGGCAACAGCCGGCCCCGTATATTGTTCACATGTTGACTCGCGTGGCCAGGGGAACACCAGCCTGAGGAGTGGCCGCCGCCGTCGCCTGAGATATCTGGAAATATCGGGGTGGAGCCGCGGTGGGCAGACACACCTCCAGCCAGCCTTCCTGCCGGCACCGTACTCAGCTCCTGCCGGGTAGCCGTGCCGCGACACTCCAGCTCAGATCTACAGTCCACCGCTGCGCTGCCCCGAGTGCGGCGCACATGTACCGTCCGCCGCTGCGCACTGGCACGAGCGCCAGCCCACGCGCCGACTGCGCACGCCGATCCGACGCAGGTACCCACACGCGCTCGGCTCGCGCGTCCACACGAAACTGGCCCACACACGCACACGAACCCGGCTCACGTGCACAGTCCGCGATCGGACTGCGCCGCCCAGCCCAACAGTCGACATGCGCTGGTCGACCGGGCCGGGCAACCCGTCGCGACCGGCACACAACTGTGAGCCGCCGAGCCAATTCGGTCGCGGCGGCCCGTCACAACCGACTGCCGACTATCTCGGTCGTACACAAACCGACTGCCGACCATCTAGGTGGTACACAAACCGACTGCCGACCATCTAGGTGGTACACAAACCGAGTGCCGGCTATATCTGTGGTACACAAACAGGCTTCCGACGATCTCGGTGGTACAGAAACCGACGAGACTAGGGTTAATCTGGCAAATTACACAATATTTGCACACGTGAGTAGATGAGTCACTTAATCTTCAAAAACGCCAGGTAGACAACTGGCCTGTGCTAAAACAAACGGAACCTGGCGATTGTTGCAATAAAACGATTATACAACCATGCAGTTATGTGTACATGAATATATCTGCAAATACAACGGATAAGATATGTGGTCATTTGAGGTTCGTACAAAATCCTGTTTTGGCACGGCTACATCGGGTCCTACCCAGAGTACAACCATACAAGTCAATATCCAAGACAAGCGTTTCTCGATCAGCACTCAGAGCGATGCCAAAACAATGTTTAAAATGAGATATCCTTCGATCTGAAGCGGCCATCACTCGATCGCATTGCTGCTTAAAATCAGAACTAGAGCGATGCTCTGTAACACACGAAACGGGCATGTCTTCCAATAGTGCGTGAGATAATCAAACTCTCGCAGTTCGGCTTGATGGAAACCTTTTAATGTTCCCATCAAGCCGAAGGTCTGGAAAATTTGAGGAAGCCAATAGTTAGTTGAACTTAAGGGCGCTTCGACCAAAAGACATCGTCATCTAGCGTCCTTAGCGTTTTTGAACAAACCGTCACGGCACTGAAGCCCACCAGCATCGCACGGCGCTGTCGTCCCAGCTGCACACCCGGCGCCACACGTCACCGCACCGAAGCCCACCAGCATCATACGGCGCTGCCGTCCCAGCTGCACACCCGGCGCCACACGTCACGGCACCGAAGCCCATCAGCATCGCACGGCGCTGTCGTCCCAGCTGCACACCCGGCGCCACACGTCACCGCACCGAAGCCCACCAGCATCATACGGCGCTGCCGTCCCAGCTGCACACCCGGCGCCACACGTCACCGCACCGAAGCCCACCAGCATCATACGGCGCTGCCGTCCCAGCTGCACACCCGGCGCCACACGTCACGGCACCGAAGCCCATCAGCATCGCACGGCGCTGTCGTCCCAGCTGTACGCCGCCACACGTCACGACATCGGAGCGCGCTAGCATCATACGGCGCTGTCGTCTCAGCCGCACAGCCGGCGCCATATGTCGCGGCACCGGAGCTCGATCCGCCGCCGTCACCCTTGCCGGCCAGCTCGCCTTAGTCGTGATTGGGCCGAGCCACGGCCGGCTCCGGCTCAGCGGCCGGCACGCTGTTGCCGTTGATGTCGCCGTTGTTCTCGGAGCGCAGCGTCTCGGCCGACTCGGCGAGCGTCTCGCGCGAGGCGTAGGGCGGCGGAGGGCCGGCGTGCGGCTTGGGCGAGGCGGAGAACATGGCCGTGGCCGCCGGTGGTGGAGGTGGTGCGGGCGTCGCCGAACCCTCCTGCACAGCCTCCGAATAACTGGGCGGACTCATGAGCGGCATCACCTGCAGCGGGCGCAGACGACCTCAGGACAAGTAAGCGGTCACAGGGATAGCGGGAAATACAACATCGTTGAACAGAAATTCATCGAGGAGCATGAAGAACCCTGGGTACTTTTATGGCGCACTCGGCCGCTGGGTCATGTAGCGTCGCCAACCTCTCACACTAATTGGTCGCGGGTGAACTCGGTAATCTCGCTGCTTGCGGGATTCGAACACAATCTAACGATCAGGAGCACAACGCTCTGCCGACTGAGCTACTGCGATCAACATGCTGGAAATCACGGGTGAATATCGAATATTGTGTTATGAAACAACTGTTTCCTAAATATCTGAAAATTGGGTGTAAATTAACACTTAAGCCCCACTCACACCAGACGTAAGTGAAATAATTTCTACCATTCTTTTCCTGCATGAACGTTTCCTTGTAGCTTGCTTCCGTTATGTTGGAATCAACAAAATCCACTGACATTAACCAGCGAGATATAATTAAGTCATGGGCGCGATATGGCCATAGTTGTCGACGCGCCCCATGTCCAAATAACTAATTAATACAGTTAAGGCAAGAACCTTCAAACGGTTGCCATCTAGCGATAACGAAGTGAAGCAGAGATGTAGGGCGAAGATGTCTAACAAACCAGTGATGTTCTTTCGGCACTGATTGGTTATTCGGGTCTGATGGCGCGTGGTCCCCATGGTCGCGTGGTCACATAGCGCGCTGGCACCTGGCTTCAAAGCCACATGGGCGGTGTGGTGGGGGTGAAAGCAACTCCGGGACCATGTTAACGGGAATAATGAAGTGGAAGACCGTTTCCTGCCAGTCCACACAATTTTTAATCTACGGCAGAGAACAACAATAAATTCGGTGAACATACTAGCTTTCATATCCAATATTTCAAGTGGCCAAACTTGGCTACATTTAACAAATGAATTATGCTTTAATGAAAATAAACGGGGCGATAAGGTGGACGTGTAGGGTTGTACGCCTCTCCGGTGTCGGATCGGTGGTACTGCTTCCGCTACGCGTGACGGTATGTTGGTCTTTTTCTCGAGGTCGAGGCGGTTTGCTTGCGTACGCCGTTCATGGAAGTGTGCACGCTTGTTCAGCTCCGTGAGACGCTCTACCACCAGGGACTCTGCACAAGGACGCCCACTGCTGTGACAACGGGATGCCAAACATCCGCGGAATTATATAGAACTTTCGCGACACAGAGTGAGTCGCGAAAGACACCACTCCGACCAAATGATCTTGAATTCGGACATTTACGTGGAAAACGACACCTTTCAGGAGCTTACTTTCACATGCTGATAGAGTTAAGACTTGATTTCACTCCCATGAACCCCACCAGATATAACTGTAGTAAATGAGATTTTTCATCATACTCTATAACTGACAACGATGCCATCACAATCTTGCTAGCAAACGCGGTGTTTCTCTGTCAATGTCATACCCTATCCGCGTGTTTTCCCCATCACCCTGCCAAATCATTTCCACGTCGTCGGAGGTTGACGTTTTCCACTGCTACCCTCCACCCTACGACAAATGAATTCCAGGTTACTGGTCAGATCGCACTACAGCTCCACCCACCACTCGCCCCAGCCAGGCGCCGTACCCAGGCCCCCGGCCCGAGGCGACCTGCCACTTGGCCCGTGTAGGGCCCGGCTGGTCCGCCCTCTCCTACGGAATATCAGGACAAGAGTCGCGCCGGCTCGCCACCACAACTGACGCTGTGCGGCAGGGGACGTCAACCTCCACGGCCAGTGCACCCTGTGGGACCGGCCGGGGGGTAACTACCCCGATAAAGCGAAGCGGACAAGTAGCCCGGGTGACGCTGGCAGGAGCGAGGACGTCGTACGGTTGGACGGAAGACGTACGAAGGGACGCTGTCGCGGAATGAACGCTGGAGCTGGAACAGGACGGCACGAAGCACGCTTAATCTGGCCGCTCTTTGGTTGGCAAGGGCGCTCTACCAGCAGCCGGGGGATGCGACCCCGCTCACCTGCACGCCGTTGTTGATGTTGTAGGTGACCATCATGTGGCCGGGGCCGCCGTAGTAGGCCGGGAAGTGGGCGCCGCCCGTCAGCAGCACGTGGTCGAAGTCAGCGAGCGTTGGGTGAGAGACGGCGGCGCGCGCCGCCCGCATGTGCGAGTAGGATGACAGGCGTGCCGATTGGCGCAGGTGCACCCGGCAGAACGCCACGATCATGATGGACACGATCAGGATGAACGCCACCGCACAGCCTGCCGGCCGGTGGGCTGCGTCAGGCGGCGGCGGTCGGCCGGCGCTCGGTGAAGGCGGGTCACCATAGCTGGGGGTCTGGCTCTGGCCCGGCAGCAAGGCCGGGGCAACACGGATGGGTATCTGACGCTAGCCCTTCGACAAGGCCGGGTTAGTACAGCTATAGGCCCGGCCCGTCGGCAAGGCCGTGTCGGCACATCTGGGGATATGGTCCATCGGCAAGGTCGGGTTAGCATAGCTGGGGATATGGTCAATCGGCAAGGCCGGGTTAGCATAGCTGGGGATATGGTCTGTTGGCAAGGCCGCGTTAGCACAACTGGGGATCTTGTACCTGGGAGGAAGTTTAATCTGCCAGTAGGTCGGGGTTAACGTGGATACATGGGCCCTTTTACGCTGTCAGAATGTCTACGCCAGGTCGAATAAGGACAGCTGAGGTCAACAGAGGCTGGGCCCTTCATATGCGTGATCAAAGAAAATGGAATAAGCGGTGTCGGAGGGCTTGGGTCTGATCGTCAAATACTATGAAGTACAATTTAACGAAAGGCACATCACAGGCGACACGATGTTTCTATTACAGCTTTAAACATGAACTTGAAAATCTCTATGTAAAACAAGGTCAAATCAACTAGATGGTTTAATTGAATAGGCAACATTTGATCACACAATGCGTCCATAGTACAGTTGGGCATGCTACCAGTTATTGAGGTTCACTGGAAATACGTGATCAAATAATCCTCCACTGGTGTCCAACATCTGTCATCCCGTTCGCTCCGCTGGCCTGCTGCAGGCTTACACAGCTCGGAGAACTTTATGCAAACTCCATATCTAACTTGAATGACAAGACAGGAGCGGGAGAATGTCGGCGTCGCGCTCTCCTCCCCCTCACCGATGATGGTGTAGATGGCGGTCTCCAAGTAAGTACGATCGTATGGCGCCTTGTCCTGTTCGTACGGGCGGTATTCTGAAAAGGCGACAGAGAACATAGTAACGGCGTACTTCCGCTACACGTCACCATCAGGCTGGTGAGAGAATTCATAGCAGATGCCAACATGACTCGCAAAGTAATGCAGAGACAATAGCACTGGTTTATCTCGCGTAAAGCCGAGACGATTCATCAAGGGCACAGGAGCGTCTCGAAGTGTGGTGGGGGGGGGGGGCGTTTCTGTACCGGGTCATGACCAGACTCGAAGACATGCTTGCTCTGAGGGTGTGCGCGCTGAGTGGGTAGGGTGGGGACCAACTCCAGAAACATAATTTGGCACATTAACTGAACTATCAAATCATTTAGTTGGACATTCAGGGCATGCTTTTGGTACTTCTCTATTTCAGAGTACTAGCGAAACACTGAAACACTTTATTGAAATACGAAGGAGAATCCCGCCGCTCTACCCTACTTTAATTTGAAGTCAGCCCACGGCTACCTACTTTAATTTGAAGTCAGCACACGGTTACCTTCTTCGCCTTTTCGCCATGAGTAACTAAGAGAAACGATGGGCCAGTCTCCACTGCCCCATCAACACCAAAGGTACAAATGTTTTTAAATTAAAAAATCAGAATTATTGCTGGGATAGTTTCATAGACCAACAAACTCTGCATTGCCAAGCAGAGCTTGTTGCGTGAACGTGGCATTGCCACCCGATCCATGCATTCCAGTTAAACGACATAATTTTTACCTAAAGCACGTGCCGTTAATGCACCGACACGGACACCCCGGTAGCTGGTCCGCAACCTTATCGGACCAGTTGCCAACTGACCCAACCAGTCGGGATACTAAACGCGAGCGCGTGAAGCGACGCGAACCCCGTCCTGCCAGGACAGGAGAGACCAGTGCAGCCCAGCGCTCCAACCAACTGAGCTACCAGGGCGACCTTGCTTTCCTATTGCCGGTGAGAACCATGACGAATAAAGTGTGCATTTCATTATCAACCACAAGACTTAAACTGATGCAATGGAACATGGACGCAAGTCCCTGATTTTAGAGTGGCACCATGACAGAAAACAACAGGATGAACTTTTTTTTACTATGCTTCTTCTGGTACTAAAGTACACAAAAATACAATACATTTTCTGACTGAGGTCAATTCCAAGTAACAATTTCGCAGCACAGCCACACTCTCGCTCTCTCACTCATCAGCCCTCGCTGTCAGCGGGTGCTCACGGTTTGTGATGAGGGCGATGTAGTGTTTGCAGCAGGGCTCATCCTGGTTGATGAAGCGGTTGGTGGAGCAATTTCCCCTGAAACAGCAGTAGTGGCGCGGCCGGCATCGGTCGCCACACTTCATCAACTCGTCCGAGCCCTTCTCACACTTGACGTGTTCTGAAACACGATACACTCACTCAGTCAAGTGCTCTGAAACATCGCCGATTCCGAGCTCGGGACCGTCTGAAATTCCGCCTTCCACGCGCTGAACCTACCAACACCTCATCGACCACAATAATTCAAACAAAATGCCGACTTTTGAAACGCTTGCTACAAACAGTATTCTTCGTAGTCCCAATTGGTACAACGCACTTAATGCAAACTAGATGGACTGGGATGACACCCTGAGATACCATCTCTGAACTGAAATAGAGCTGAGCTGACATTCTGTCTGAGGTCTCAGCCAGGTTCTCAGCCACCAGGTATGCATACCAATGCGTCGCATAGCACAATACGGAACTGTTATAGCCTCGCTTTTGCTGGAAAGATTGACTTGTACACAATCGCTTCCTTATTTCTCCATGTCGCTCGGATCCACCTCCACGTTCTACAGATCCTCACGTTCGCTTCCGACCGATGTGCGGGTGGCGAACTCAGAAAATGTTCTTAAGTGATCATGTTCACATGTTCAATTGCTCACTTCCATGTGCCTTAGGTACTCACTTCCGTATATCGCAGGTACTCACCCCTTCACATACTTCAGGTACTCACCCCTCAACATATCTCAGGTACTCACCCCTCCACACATATCAGGTACTCACTTCTACACATATCAGGTACTCACTTCTACACATATATCAGCTACTCACCCCTCCACACATATCAGATACTTACCTCTACACATATATCAGGTACTTACCTCTACACATATATCAGGTGTTTACCCCTACACACATCAGGTGCTTACCTCTACACATATATCAGGTACTCACCCCTCCACACATATCAGGTACTCGCCTCTACACACATCAGGTACTTACCCCTCCACACATATCAGGCACTTAGCTCTACACACATATCAGGTACTTACCTCTTCACACATATCAGGTACTTGCCTCTACACATATATCAGGTACTCACCCCTCCACACATATCAGGTACTTACCTCTACACACATCAGGTACTCACCCCTCCACACATATCAGGTACTTACCTCTACACATATCTCGGGTACTTACCCCTCCACACATATCAGGTACTTGGCTCTACACACATATCAGGTACTCATCTCTACACACATATCAGGTACTCACCTCTACACCCATATCAGGTACTCACCCCTCCACACATATCAGGTACTTACCTCTACACATATCTCAGGTATTTACCCCACCCCTACACATATATCATGCACCCACTGCCAAGTGTTTCTCAGGCGCCCACTTTAGCGTGCTTCCGTCTGTTGATCCCACCGCGGAACTGTTAGGCACTCACTTCCGCACGTTTCGAGCAGCTCGTCGGCGCCGGATGAACAGTCGGGTTTGCCGTCGCACATGAATATGTCCGAGATGCAGTTGCCCTTGGGACACTGGAAGTGCGACTCCGTACAGCCGGCTGAGAAGGGCGAGCCAGGAACGCGTTCAGAGCAGAGCATCGCCGCTAACGGTCTAATGGTTACCAGCACGCGAGAGTCGGGTGGAAAAAACACTGCTACAAACGCCTGGAGTGAACAAGCTCATACAGGCAAAGACAACAGTCAGCACTCAAGGAACCAGGCGAAGTCATATCGCCAATAACTGCACCTGATCTAGATGTGCTTCACGTCTGTGGAACAGCTACATTTCATGGATCTCGCTACACTGACCACTCTAATGAACCAATCGGTCTGTATTGGCACCTCTTACCCCAGCAATATATAGCTACAAATACTACACGTCATTGCACTTAGCTCTGTTTTCAGATAATCAGCTGTTATCTGAACTGATTAGGTAATGACCGCCAGCAGTCGCAGAACATTGCCAGCCACTGGCAGCACACTGGTGAAGCACACGCACGGCCGTCTCCGCACCGGAAGCCTGCCACGCGGCGAGCCGGGCGCCAGTCGGCAGCGGCAGCCCGCCACTGGTGCCGACCAACTCACCGGCCCTGATACTGGTGCCAACCAGCTCACAGACCCCGCCACTGGTGCCGACTAACTCACCGGCCCTGATACTGGTGCCGACCAACTCACCGGTCCTGATACTGGTGCCAACCAACTCACAGACCCCGCCACTGGTGCCGACTAACTCACCGGCCCTGATACTGGTGCCAACCAACTCACAGACCCCGTCACAGGTGCCGACCAACTCACCGGCCCTGATACTGGTGCCGACCAACTCACAGACCCCGCCACTGGTGCCGACCAACTCACCGGCCCTGATACTGGTGCCAACCAGCTCACAGACCCCCGCCACTGGTGCCAACCAACTCACAGACCCCCGCCACTGGTGCCGACCAACTCACCAGCCTTGATACTGGTGCCAACCAACTCACCGGCCCTGATACTGGTGCCAACCAACTCACAGACCCCGCCACTGGTGCCGACCAACTCACCGGCCCTGATACTGGTGCCAACCAGGTCACAGACCCCTGCCACTGGTGCCAACCAACTCACAGACCCCCGCCACTGGTGCCGACCAACTCACCGGCCCTGATACTGGTGCCAACCAACTCACAGACCCTGATACTGGTGCCAACCAACTCACCGGCCCTGATACTGGTGCCAACCAACTCACCGGCCCTGATACTGGTGCCAACCAACTCACAGACCCCGCCACTGGTGCCGACCAACTCACCGGCCCTGATACTGGTGCCAACCAAGTCACCGGCCCTGATACTGGTGCCAACCAACTCACAGACCCTGATACTGGTGCCAACCAACTCACCGGCCCTGATACTGGTGCCAACCAACTCACAGACCCCGCCACTGGTGCCGACCAACTCACCGGCCCTGATACTGGTGCCAACCAACTCACAGACCCTGATACTGGTGCCAACCAACTCACCGGCCCTGATACTGGTGCCAACCAACTCACCGGCCCTGATACTGGTGCCAACCAACTCACAGACCCCGCCACTGGTGCCGACCAACTCACCGGCCCTGATACTGGTTCCAACCAGCTCACCGGTCCTGATACTGGTGCCAACCAACTCACAGACCCCGTCACAGGTGCCGATGATAATGATGATGAATTGGGGTTTAGGGGCGCGTCGACTGTCATGGTCATTTTGCGCCCATAACTGTGTTTACATGCAATCTACTATGCTCCTACAGTAGGCAGTAAAACATAACATTCATGGACGGCGATAGATAACATCAAAACTTGTTGTCGAAGGAAGGTGAAAATGTCCCCAGACGACACGACCTCAGAGTCATCCTTTAGCGGCATACGCAAAGTGTCGCTGTTTACACGCCCTAAAATCTGGTGTCGTAGATGTTCCAAGGATACACAGCCTATTAAAACATGATAAATGGTAAGCGGGTTAGAAAACCGTGGGCACAAAGGTAGGTCATCACCGGTCAGTATATAGCTGTGTGTCGCGAAGGCATACCCGATCCTCAATCGATAGAGCGTCACTTCCTCCGCGGACTAGGGATCCAGCAGAATACGATAGTTTTGTCGAGAACACTCAGGGATTTGACGATGCGAAGAATCCTTTGGACAAGCCTGTTATCCGGGTTGAAAGACTTCATTACCAAAAGGCTGCTTAAGGAGTTAGTAAAAACCACGTGATTTGTGGACTGGTCATCCTGTATACAGTAAAGAGCTTGCAAAATGGCATATAGTTCAGCACTCAAAATCGACGCCTGCTTCGGAAAGCGGAACTATCCAATACCGCGTCGACCGACGCACGCGCATCCCACTCCCGACGAGGACTTGGAGCCGTCTGTGTATATGCGAGAGAATTATCGGTACTGGTGTATTTTCTCCAACGCCAACATGCGGAATTCCTCGGAGTTGACGCTCCCCTTCTTTGAGCAGGACAGAGCAAGGTCTGTCTGGACTGGGACAACCTACCAAGGGGGATATTCGGAGTGACAGCGCGTGCCACAGAACCTGGTTTGATGTGGCACTTATGAGATATCGGGCCATGCGTCCAGAAAAAGGTAGGAGACGCTGATTACTGAGTGGACGTAATGGCGGCGATGACCTTGGAAATATCCATTTGTATGCTGGGTGCTTTCGGTTTTGTGCGACCACGCACACACTTCCAGTAGTGTGCGGCGTAACGCAAGAGGAAGTTCATCAGTCTCAGCCATTAAGCTACCAACCGGTGAAGTACGGAAAGCTCCAGTGGCAATGAGAATGGCTGTAATGTGGATCACGTCCAGGCGGCGTTTCGTTGTAACGCACGCCCAATCATATATAAAATATCCATAGTCGATTTTTGAGCGTACGAGCGATCGGCACATAAGAAGCAGGATAAATCTGTCTGGGCCATATGAGCATCTGGAGACAGTACTCATCACCTGCAGTCTCTTAGTGCATTTCTGCACAAGATCTTTGATGTGGGTGATGTACGTTAGTCGGCGGTCCATCCATATACTTAGGAACTTGACAGCAGGTTTGAATGGAATATGGCGCCGATGAGCATAATATTGGGGTCGGTGCAAGAGCGCTTGCGCCAAAGTGCACAGCGCTCTTTTTCGACGTGGACATGATGAAGCCTGCTTTATTACACCAACCCTGAACCTTCCGGACAGCCAGTTGTAATTGTCTCTCCACCGTGCGAACAGAGCGCGAATAACACCATACGGTGAAATCATCTACAAATAGCGCTTTGCCTACAGAAGTCGGCAGTGATGTAGCCACATCATTGATAGCAACCGCAAACAATGTTACACTTAATACGCTTCTCTGCGGGACACCGTTAAGCTGTGGAAAAGTGTCAGAGTGTGCGGCCTACTCTAACACGAAACGTTCTGGAAGCGAAAAAATTGGTCAAGAAGAACCCCATGGAGCCTCTGACACACATACTATGCAACCTCATCAGTATACCGTGACGCCATGTCGTGTCATATGCGCCATCAATGTCGAAAAATATTGCAGCTGTGTGTTGGCGCTTCATAAACCCAGAGCGCACGATGGAGTCAAGTGTTAAAATATGGCCAAGTGTGCTACGGTGTTTTCGAAGCCACTCTGTATCATAGCAAGAAAAGTGTTATGTTCTAAAAACCATATAAATCGGACATTAACCATTTTCACAACCAGTTTGCATAGCGAGTTGGTAAACGAGATTGGGCGGAGTGCAGTGGATCCTTCCCAGATTTATTTGGTTTTCGTATAGGCACAACAATTGCCTCCCGCCACGAAGATGGAAATGTGGCTGATGTCCACATTTCATTGATGGCTTCCAAGAGCACTTCTATAGCAGTCGTTGGTATATGTTTGATTATATCATTATGTAGTGTGTCAGAGCCCCCCGCCACACTCTTGAGTGCGCTAATTTCTGCAGTTAATTCAGGGACCGAGAATGGTACGTTGTACTCAAGGGTGTCCGTAGTGGAGAAATCAAGAGGGCGTTCCTCGCACTGAGCCTTACGCCTTAGAAATCGTTCGTCAGTAGTGTTTTCCGAGCGTGCAGACAACGCACATCCTATTTTGTCGGCCACTTCTTCGGGGTCAATGACTTCCTGTCCGGCCACGTGTAAGACGGGATGAGGAACTGCAGCGTATTTTCCAGACAAACGCTTAATTCGTGGCCATACAGTTGACAACGATGTGGAGCGATTTAACATGTTGACGTACACCTTCCATGAGTTTCGCTTCGCCTCGGTGATGGTTCGTCTAGCGAGCGCTCGTGCTTTGCGAAAGGCTGTAAGATTGTGCGTGCAACTATTGTTATTAAATGTACGAAACGCCCTCTTCCTAGCACCGACTGCCTCTCGATACTTATCAGACCACCATGGGATTGGCACTCTAATCGACGTTCCCGATGATCGTGGGATGTGCCGCCGAGCACTCTCCAGAGTCGCCGTAGTGAATTCCTCCAAAGACATAACCGAGTGGTTACCGAGTGTTCTTTCGAGGTTCGATTGGAAGTCCTCCCAGTCGGCTCGGTGAAGTAGCCAATTTGAGGGTCGTCGGCCTATAGTAACATGACTAATGAAATAGGAATAAACAAGGAAATGGTCGCTGTTGTGGAGATCATCGTCTACAGACCATTCTAATAAAGGTGCAATTTCTGGACTGCAGAGGGTGAGGTCGAGTACTGAGGTTTGTAAAATGTGTTGGTGTACCCGTGTTAAGAATGCAGAGGGGAAAATCGCTTATGAAACGCTCCATTGCACGCTCACGGCTGGAAATCATGGTGGAGCCCCAAAGAGTGGTGAACATTGAAATCTCCACACACCATTACAGGTGTGGTAAGTTGAGCCACAGTTTCAGATAGCTCAGAGAGTGGAAACGGTCCGGTAGGCGGTAGGTATATGCTACATATAGTAACGGCTCGGTGATTTATTATCACAAGGGCAGCAACACCCTGAATATTTGTGGAGCGAGTATACGTGTGAATGCTATATAATTCTGTACAACAATTAGCACACCGCCATGAGCCACCGTGCGAAGAGTAGCATCTTTACGCAGCATCGAGTAGTTTTTCAATTGAAATTGTGCACCAGGGGAAAGATTAGTCTCTTGGAGACAAATCACTGATGGTACTCGTGAGTGTAGAATGGTTTGGAGGTCGTGGATACTGGTTCTCAAACCTCTGCAGTTCCACTGGAGGATTCAACTCATATATCAAAATATAAAAATGGAAGTAGTTAGCTAAAGACGTGAATGACTAAGACAAGTAAAAAGCAGTTAAAACCCTGGCTCTGTCCTCCGCCCAAGAGAGGGGGCCTCTGGCAAGCCGGGGATTCGACCCGACCCGGTCCCAGGGACTTGGGGTCCTTGGGCGGGAACTTGGCGATTCACCCCCTGGTGGAGAGCCTGATAGTGGTAGACCTTGTTTTCTTTGGGGGGGGCAGACGGGGCGGAGGCGGGAGAGGGCCCATCTCATTGGCGGATGTAGCAGGTCCCTCCACTCGCCGTCGTGACGACGGGTGGCCGGCCTCCGAGAAGGAGCCTTCTCGGCTCCTTGGTGACTCCTCTCGCGGACCCTTTCCATCTGAACAAGGCGCGCTCGCTTTGCCTCGCGGGAGAGTCTCTCGGCTTCTTGGTATTGGAGGTTGGTGTCTTGGATTTTGATTGGTCGTCAGGACGGAGATGTAGGTGCGGACGTGGAGGTCGAGGGTGGGGGCGAGGCCTGGCTCACGGGAAGGGGAGAAGGTTGAGGTAGGGAGGAAGTGGAGGAGATATTTCGGGATGGTGCTGGGGGGGGGGGGGCGATGGGACGTTGGGGGGGGGACGGGACATGGGAGATGGGGATTTCGTGGTAGGTGATGAGGTAGATGGGGAGGACCTAAGGTTTGACTGAAAGGACCGAGGAGGCCTCCTGGACCGTTGGACCAGAGTCCACCCCCCACCCTCGAGGGTTGATCTGGGATGGGCCTCAGATGGGCGAGCAGGGCATACACTCGTGGAGGGTGGGGCCTCAGTCGCCTGTCAAGTTGGGTTGGCTGCCCTTGCCTTCCAGGCGACGACAGGGGGACCCCGAAAGATCGCAGCAGGGTCATCAGCTGAGTTATGAGCTCAGATGCCATATCGGGCTGTATGTGTTCAGAACATACGGGAGATTTCTTAAGAGTATGTTGTGTGGCTGCAGGGTTCTGTTGTGCTTTTGTCGCATACGACACCATTGGGTGGGCTGCCTCGTAAAACTCACACGCCTCTCTAAATGTGATCTTTGTAGAAAATTTAAATGCAACTATCGCCTTCTCTTTCAGAAAAATAGAACAGGAACGGTCATCCGCAGCATGGAGTTTTTGATTGGGGCCACAATTAGAGCACATTGGGCTCTCCGCTTCGCATTTATCTCTGGCATGTTCCGTTGAACCACATCTTGCACATGTTTCACGATTTCTACAGTACTGCGAAGTGTGTCCGAAATTGGAACACCGGAAGCATCTCATCAGGTTAGGTACAAATACAAGGACCATTACACGGACGTATCCAACGGTGATGAACTCTGGGAGATCAGTCGTGCGAAATGTTAGTATGCAGTTGTCTGCTCGTCGCGTTTCTTGCCCTTTCCTAATCGTTATCCTTCGAGCATCCACCACTCCCCACTCTGCCAAGCCATCCACCACGTCAGCGTCCGACACATCCCTGAGGTCATAACAGTTGATGCCGCCTTTAGAGTAATTTTTCGTATTGTGTAGAAAAACTTGGATATTTACGGTGACTGTTCGCCTACTACCATCATTCCGTACAGTGTATCTTAATTCCGTTGCTTCCATCGCCCTCATTCAGTCATCTGTAAAATTCCGCCTCCAGGCCTCCGTCTCTAAGTTTTTGCACCTCAGTACAATCCCCATCCTGTCGCACGCATCTTTTCTTTGAAATGGTGTAAGTGATGATAGACTTTTACCTTCTTCTACAGACTTGATAATGAGAATGCGTGGCGCGGGAAGACTGGCATGTTTACTGGTCTGTCCCCTACTAGGGGGAACAGGAGAGTTGTTTTTTGTGTTTGTGATTGCCATGTAGTGTGATTGATTTCAGCTACTCGGGCGCCCCACCGTATAGGGTCTTACTGAGGGGACGCCTGGGTCCCGCGAACGGGAGGTCAACAGGGGCCCGAGGAGCTATACAGGGCAGGCGTCCCCTTCGCTCGGCCGGGAGAGAGAGACTCACCACCCCGACCGGAATCCAGCGCCGCCCACCCCTTGACCCCGGCCGGCCGGGCCGGCGAGCATCGGGAGATTCTCAGGCCACCGGCCCGAGGCCACCAGCCACTTGGCCCGCGTGAGGCCCCGCGGGCCTGCCCGCCCCTCCGGGATATCGGGACCAAAGAGGTGTGCTGGTCCTCCGTCACAACTAGCACCGTGCGACGGGGGACCTCAACCTCCAGAACTCCGTCAACCCCGGGGGACGGGCCGAGGGAGCGCGGCTACCCCGATAAAACACTCTTGGTCTAACCTCTCCCCGGCTGCCTGGTGGTCTGGCCGCCGGATCCTTGAGGCACGCAATCCCCCACCACGTAAAGGTGATGCCTCATCGGTGGGGGGTGGGGGGGGGCGACCAACTCACAGACCCCGCCACTGGTGCCGACCAACTCACAGACCCTGATACTGGTGCCAACCAGCTAACAGACCCTGGCACTCGTGCCGATCTACTTACAGACCCTGACACTGATTCAAATGAACTCACAGACCCTGACACTGGTACAGAACAGCTCATAGACACTGCCACTGGTGACGACCAACTCACAGACCCTGCCACTGGTGACGACCAACTCACAGACCCTGACAGTGGGGCAGACCAACTCACAGACCCTGACAGTGGTGCAGACAAACTCACAGACCCTGCCACTGGTGACGACCAACTCACAGACCCTGCCACTGGTGACGACCAACTCACAGACGATCAGCGTGAAGGAGGTGACCGTGATGGGCCGTCCTGGCAGCTTGGCTTCGCACGAAAAGTTTCCGCTGTCCAGGCTGTGCAGGTCGGTGACGCTGAGCACGGTCCTACGCCTAGCCTGCTCCTTCACCACGCGGCCCTCGCTGTCCGAAGAAATGCGACCGTTGGTGGACCAACTGGGTAATAATACCGTGGGTGGGTGGGCGGATAAATCAAACGCTGGCTAATAGCAGGAAAAGGGGACGAGTAGTCTAGAGGTGAGTTGCTCGTCTCACAATCGAAAGATTGTGGGTTCGAGTCTCACCTGTCGCTACTCTTCCCCCGCAACCAACCGGCGTGAGAGATTGGCTGCGCTACATAACTCAACGGTCGACGTATCGTAAAGGCAATAATCACCACAATAGCAGGAAAACACGCCGTCGAACTTCATTCAACATGACCATATCCGTCGTCCACAAGCAACGATGTGCCCAGAAAGCGATTTGAGGTACCCTCCGGAAGAGTGATCATGGCACGAGCATGGCTGCCCTCCGACATGGCGCCGCCAAAACCGGATCATGGCCGCGGCCGATCCCGTCCCTGACATCCCACCGCACGGAATCAACACACACTCGATAGCAATGAACTATGTATGACAGAGTTTGCTATAGCTTTCTTGAAATTTAAAAACATTTTCAAATTACTATATGCTGCAGCTATTAATCTAATATGCACGGCACTTCATCAGAATCACGAAAATGCAAAATTTACCTTCTAATCAGTACAACAACACGTGTTTGATCTTGTCCAACGCCAGACAACCGGCAGACGAAACTAATGAAGTTCTGCGTTACTATAAACATAACGTGTGGCTCGGATACATGACACTGATGTTTGCAAGGCTACATCGTCGCAAAGGTCACAACAAAGTGTGAAGCTAGCATGTCGGTCTGGTAACGCATTAAAAAGTAACTCAGTAATTTCAACCTTCACTGATCCTCCCCTAGTTGATTGGTTATTGATTTTACAATACATCGATCGTTGAGTCATGCAGCGTCGCCAATCTCTCACGCCGATTGGTCGCGGGCGAAGAGTAGCGACAGGAGAGACTTGAACTCACAACCTTTCGATTGTGAGACGAGCAACTTACCCCTAGACTACTCGTCCCCCACTGATCCTCCTTGTTACGCTGGAAACCACACTTCTTAGCTCTAGTTGCTATAACTAAAGGCCGATGCATTGATAAAAATGTGGCGCTACTTGTATCGGGGAGAGCAAACGGCCTGTGCGACTACTTTTCGATGAACACTTGCGTAATTTTGAACAGCTGATACGCCACTAGGCAACCATGCCCGATCACGTCACCCTGATTTTACGGATGGCAATGCTTTTGGCATACAAATTTTACAAAAGACGAAGGACCATACCGACAAGAAAATTATTGAGTCGACTTGTATTATGGATAGGAAGAAAACTCTGAATAGCAATGGAACATCGTGGTTTATGTTGTGATTTTGTGACGATACAACCTTGCAAATGACAGTTTCACGCATCCAAGTCACATGCTATGTTTATAGCAACGCAGAGCTTCACTAGTTTCGTTTGCTGGATGCCTGGAGCCAGGCAACATTAAACATGTGCTGTCGTACTGATTAGGTGAATTTGACTTTTTCGTGTTTCCGATAAAGTATCTTGCACAATAGGCGCTGCAAAATACAGTGAGTTGTACAATATTTTTTACAAATTCAAGGAAAAGGTTCTATCAAATATCACTCTGATGTATCACCATGCTCCTTGTTGCCACACTGCAGCACATATGACGGCGTTTGTGTGCAATGCGTCATAATATATAGCTGGTACCAACCGAAAGTCAAACCGACTGGAGGGAAGGAAGTCGCCGATGTGTTTTATGTCATAAATATGAAACATTACATATAACAACATTTTACTCAGCCGAATATGCTGTCGAAATTCGCTTAATCCCTCGGGTCTGATGGACAGCGTGAAAAATGCCAATTGCCTGTCAATCACGTAATGAAATCATGCCTGTGTAAGTTGCATATCGAAATGAGTAAATGGATAATCTGATTGGCCGAATAAGAAATTGTTGAGCAAGTTTTAAATTCAACCGTACCACCGAAAACATCCCATTCAGCCAGAGGACGCCACAGACAGAAGCATTTCCCTTCAATTTGTGGGCACCATTATTTAGTGCTTCCGTTTTTATTGCTTGGTTACTTTCTTGCTTCCTTTTATTTCCATCACTTATTTTACACGTCCTGAGGTGAAAATGTTAATCTGTTATCATGTTGATCAATAGTAATCCAATTCTACCTTGCGGTTTGAGTGCCTAGCGTAGACAGGGGAGAGACTATATTAACACTATGTACGCAACAGGACACCTACATTACTGAAGAAACCACATGTCATTCTACTGAAACATGTACACTCTGTATGACTACAACTTACATGTACACTCTGCCTGACTTAATTTTTATGGTGGAATGATGTATTTTGGAGGGTAATTTTCTTTTCCCTTTTCCATAAAAACTTTTGAACTTCTGGGCTTTGGGTATGAAACCTTGTTTAATAAGTTGTAAATGATGCTAGTAGAAATAACGAGGGACCGAAAATTCCAAGAGTGTGAAGTTCAGCCCTAGTTTCCCTACATAACTACACAATCAACGAGTATTGAAATGATAGCCTTAGTTCAGTAACCCAGCACCTTGTGCATATTTTAAAGATAAAAACTTTGCATGATGTCGTTGCCAAGGTTATTCAAGGTTATCCTTCAATGGAATCATCCTTCCAGTGCGTAAAAAGAGGGAACATATTCTGGAGATTTTTGGGGGGTAGAACAAGCACACAAGTTTTTTTCCAACCATGATCAGTGGTGTGCACCACACACTAAAAGAGACACCATGCTAAGTGCCGTTCAATATGAGAAGCTCGAGTGCTTATCAGCCCACCTGTCGCGGTGCGGGGTTGGAATGTACCAGACGATCTCGGACGAGGTGTGGCGAGACTCGGGAGACTCGGCGCCCCTCAAGATGCAGGTGAGTCGCAGGTTGGAGCCCTGGTTCCTCCGGATCACCTTGCCGTCCACCTGCATGTCCTTCTCGTCGACGATGGCCAGCCGCAGCGGCACGTGGTCGCCACTGGCCACCTCGTCTGCGAGAGGCCGATCGGCACCTAACTGGTTACCCAATCACCCACAGCACACAGCATGGACGCCGGGTACTCGGAGCGGCGCTGGGTCGAATATACTGCAGTATATTCGTATAGTATATATTATAGTATACTATAGTATACTATAGTAGATGGGCCTAGATCCCTAATAGTAGACTATCCGGCTGTCAAATTCGCTGCTCGAACTACACTCGCTGGAGGGCCGTGTGGTCGAGCTACATCAGCGGTCGCTGGTTCGTTGTTGTCTTTGCAACGATGGGAACAGAGCGCTGAAGTGACGCATTCAAGTACGAGCTGCACACGCACGCGCACGAGCACAGGCGTCACGCTGTGCCGACACCGTCACCTGGTATCGTCCCGTGTGTGAGGTTCAGTGGCAGAATATTCGGCTCCACTTATTGATTACTGGGCTGAAGGATGCACTGTCTGCACGTGGTGATAAGTCGTCCCCATCAGTCGACGCAAATGGCATCTTTTCAAGATGCCATCCTCACCTAACCGTGATGATGGCGGGCTTGCTGCGAACCTTGATTTGAGAGGATCGTGGATGTGCTGCGAAGCCCATCTGATAATGAGGATCTGCTTATGACCTCAGCTGGTGATGACGATCTGCTGTGGACCTCACTTGGATCTTCTACGGACCTTGCCTGATGATCAGGATCTCCTAAGACACTTGCCTGATGATGTGCTGAGAACCACACCTGGTGGTGATGCAGATCTGCTGCGAGCCTCGGCTGGGAAGGATGGCGGGCATGTTGAAAATATCGCCCGGTGACAATGGTCGGTGCGATCCTGCCACGTGATAAAGAATGCTTTGTTTAGATCCATACCTGGAGCAGGTGTCGGGCCTCCAGGAATGTATGGAACGTTGCGGACATGGCTTGGCAATTTCAGATGGGTTTGTTGCGGATGTTCGCCTGGTGACGGTTGGTCCGTTGGGGATAGTGTTCATGAGTCCGTTTCGAGCCGAAATCGAGTCTACCGAGGACCTCAACAAAAGGTATTATGGCGAGTACAGACGTCACCTGGTGGGGATCGCGGGACCGTTCCGGAGCTCACATGGTGTGGATGGCGCACATACTGCGGAGCCCACCTGCAGTGCACAGCTGCACGGCCAGCGGCAGCAGCAGCGCCGCCAGGCGGCCGCTAGTGAACTTCATCTTGTCGACAACCGCATCCGCGCCCACATCACCGCTCCGCGCGGACAGTCTCTGGAGCAGGGACTTCTTAACTGGCTCACGGCGAAGCGCTCTTGGTGGATTGTCGAGCCTGTCCGGATTCGAAGCCCTGCCTGAGGAAAGGAGATGATGCGTTCCTGGCAATTTTGGCCTACCACAAGCAGTATAACCAGGGATTTACTGGTTTGAATAATCTGGAACGTAGACAAGGCACACTGGACCACGAACACGAACGCCTCTCGATTATAATTGATAATTTTACACCTTACAAAGTAGTGGGTGATGTAATGGTGCCCGAACCTGGGCATTTCTGTGAATACCTTGGACACCTCCACCACAACCTCTCTTGAGGTAGTGGTGGTTGGTGAAAGCAACTTGACATGATGGTGGTACTGCTAGCACATTACCTGAGGTTCTAAGCGTGAGAGGGCCCCATCACCAACACCATCATTGAGATTGGCATTATCTAACCCTTTCATGATTTTATTCATCCCAATCATATATGCCCTTAACCTTTTTACATGACTGAGTACATATATAATGCCATATGCCTTTGTTCATATTATAAGGTACCTAATGCATTGCTAAGTCTAGTGGCCTTGAGCTGCACTCTTTCTAGCATATATAGATATATTTATATAAGTGGTGCTCAATGTCTGTACACAATATTGCAAGTCGGGTCGTACAAAGGCTATGTAGCTCTTTTTATGGCTTCCTTTTTCCTATAACTCGGACCCTTATCAATGATTCCCAGCATTCGGATTACCCAATGCCATGTTTGAGGTGCATTGCTCTTCTATTTTAAGGCTATTTGAAACTAACACTAAATAAGTCTCATTCCTCTTTTATGACAACCAATTCCCTTCCTCCCATTGCATATCCAAATGTCTCCGAACCCAGATGCATAACCTTACATTTTTCATAGTTGAAAGACATAAAGACATAAAAGATCAGTGCAACTATGAGACACAAGGGCCCTTCTTGGTTGCACTCTGGACACTCAACCAGATGCCCACGAAATCCGTTGATCAGCCCTCCTTGGAATACTGAAAGCAAGTCCTCTATTCTTATAATGATAGTCCATGCTGTTTTTAAAGATGCTCAATGTGCTGCTACTGATAATGGTTTTTTGGCAGCTGGTTCCAGTGCTCTATTACACTGTTGGCAAAGAAGAATGAAAGATATCTGCCATTGATCAACCCACTTTTATGTCATCAAATTCTGGTTGATAATAACTAGATTGATCACTACTGTTAGCCACACATACCATCTTGAAAACATCAACAAACTTGAGCACCTTATCCATCAATCCTACCTCAATGTTGTTCACAAGGATCACAAAGAGAAGTTCACCTAAACAGAATCTTGTAACATCGAAAATCATTAAATTCAGATTTGTACCTATTTAACAACATTCCTTGTTCATTCCCCTTAGCCATGTTTCAGTCCAACCTACAACTTCCCCATCAATCCCATGCTGCTCTAGTTGATGAATTAAATGTTTGTGTGGAAATTGATTGAGTATTGTAAAAGTCGAATTACACATCTATCCTGCTGTAAGGCCAATTTCACCAGAAGCAGAAGCTTATTCACAGAATATTCAATGTGGATACACAGTGTGCATTATTGTTAGTAAAGCTGACATTTCACTAACATCATGAGATATGAAAAATACCAAATCAAAGGTGCATTGTTTGTTAATGACAGCAATCATGGTAAATACACAGCTTGCCATAACACATGTTATAGGTTGTGTGAATTTTTATGGAGAGTGGTGCTAGTCAAGACAGAAATGGATGAATTTGATTTGGTTTTAAACAAGGTTCAGCTGCATGAAGCAGCTGGGAATTTAACAGGTCAGAAGACTGAAGGAAGATTGCCATCTCCATCTTTATTTCCCAAAGGCAGCAGAGCAGTGGAAATGAGGGGTGGAGGTAGGGGTATTGCCCCAACCCAGAAATCCGAAAATTCCCCCATCACCTGGATCTGGGGGACTACCATTGGTGAAAGACCAATCATCTGAGACCCCTCCACTGTACAGCAGTAATGCCCAAGCAATGGGGAATGCAACTTGACTTGGGGGAGGGTACCATTAGCATATTAACTGAAGATCTCAGTGTGAGAGGACCCCATCACCCACACGAACCTAATTAGATTATATACTTAGTGTTGCTGTTGGCACTCCCAATATATATATGTATGTATATGTATATATATATATATATGTTGTTGTTATTGGGATTTTGGGGGACATCAAATATATATATATATATATATATATATATATATATATATATATATATATATATATATATATGTATGTATATGTATATATATATATATGTATATATGTATATATGTAGGCAAACTGGGTAAGCACATTTTTTATAGTGAAATTGGCCTCTGATTGTCTACCTATCTAGATACATAAACCATGCACTCCAGTAAATTAGCTAAGTAAGATCTCCCAGATTCAAAATTCATGTTGAGTATTTATTAGAAGGTTGTGTCAGGGTTTAGGGGTGCATCAACTGCAGTGGTCATGCAGCTAGAAGGATGTGTCCATCAAGATGAGCCTGAACCTTTTCTTTGGCCAGCTTTTATAATACCTTGCAAACTAGTGAGGTCAAACTGATGGGCCTGTATTTTCCTACACTTTACACTTCCCTGTTTGAAAAGTGGTACTATATTTGCATTTTACCGATCTTAACATGCATCCTGGAGAGCCTCTGAAAATTATGTGCACTGGAGGGGGCAGATCCCCCCCCCCACAAGATCTTGGCTCATAATAAAGCTGGAGCAACAAGATTTGGAGGGTGGATGGTTAGTTAGTTATTTGGGCTTTCGGGTGCTTCAACTGCTCTGGTCATATTGCTCATATTGCTGCAGGGAGGATGGGTATGGTAGATAACTCTATTGTGTTCAAATTGCATGACCTTAGATTAATGTCTTCAAGGTCAAGAGAGGTCAAAATTACCTAGTTTTGCTTGGCTTGTCATTGTTATGGATCACTTTAATGTGTTTAAATGTTCCAAAATTGGCATCAATGATGTTTTGAACATTTCTAATGATGGAATACAGATGCTAGATCTGGCATTTGACCTCAGGTCACCTATACAGCAACACATTAGCAGGTCATTACCCACTCCAGTTACCGGTATTGGGCCACCTGCCTGACTGCTCCATCAGGTGGCTTGGTGCAATCGGCTTCCAGAAGAAAGGAGTGAAGTGCATGAATACGGTATGGAAACATTTAGGTACATAAAGACAAACAGTAGTTTTCAGGATGTGCATGGAGTAGCATGCAAAGCTACATCAATCACATGACAGTCATTTGCATTTATCACAACATTCCAGTTGACCAAGTTTGGTTCCATTAACCTGTTCTGGACTTGACCTGACTTGACCTTGGTGACCTAACATGACTTTGAAACAAAATAGCAGAGCAATATACATCAAACAAGTGCTAGTGTTGCCAAGAACAATTCCCTTCTGCCAATGTACAAAAAGTGCATCAACTCTGATTTTTGTGGTCTGGTGCTACAATATTTTTAAAAGTTTAACTGCCCCTAACTCAAAATGCTGGCTGATTTCCATTTTTCTTGCTTTAAAAAATGTACCAGTAATTTTTAAGCAGGTACACAAAAATGGCATATTAAGGTACTTCTGAATACTAGAAAGACTGCCTGAAAATGATATCTAGGGAAATTGCTAGAACTTGAGCAAACTCAAGTCAGAAAATCATAGTGTCCAGATTTATTAAGAGCTATAGGGCAGGGGGTCATCAGGTCGACACATGTCAAGGCAAGATAAAATAAATCTGGACAAAAAGACATGTATTAGCCCATTCAATGCAATATCCTAAATTCCAAAGAGACAAACACCACACCATTCATCCCACCAACACCACACATTCATACATTTCATAATGAAAATGCTACAAGTTGGGAAGTATCCAGACCTGGTGTTTCTTTGGCATCAGAAATGAGATATTCAGTGCTCATCCCATCGGAAATTGTAAATTTTCAGTTAAATCCAAACTTAATTACCACACAAACACACACACATGCACAACCATTCTAAGCAGTGTACTGACATCCTTGAAGGGGACTGGCTTTGATGGAAAGATCCCACAGACAATGCCACATTATGGCAATTGAAAACAATTTCATCTTCTTCCTGCTATTGCTATTGGCTTGTTATATTATGTGATGATGTAATTTATTGATGCATTGCACTAATATGTTAGGTCATGTTAGGTTAAGATTTATGTGTATTCATTATTCTTTGTATATTCATTATTTATGAAATACTTGCATGCCTAGCTTAAAATGCTTCAATTGGAGATAGACGCTTCTTGAAGAATGACTGTATTGTGAGAACAATTGTTTTTCCTGAATAACAGTTGTGACTGTGTCTCACAAAATTAGGCAGAATAGATGTATTTAAAGCTACATTGCACTAAAAGTTCAGATCATTGCATGCATGCAATGAATATATTGGCAATGATTGTATACTAATGAAATTTGGAAGAGTAGCTTTACCACTACATTTATTTTTCCTGAACTTGCATGATGCATCTTTATTTATAAGTGGATGTAGTGGCAACACTAGGTATTAAACTGTGTTTGAGATGCACTCTCAACTTTCAAGTTCCTACTAATTGTGTTGTCAACCTAATAACACTGTTGTTAACCAATCTAGGGGACTGGCATACCTAACTCAAATATGGAATCACTCAATCAGCCTTTTTGATGTGGCTAACTATGTCCCTGGCTCCTGGCTATGTCTATACCTTCCTCCTGGACCTACAGGGCCTGGGAGCAAACATTTACTGCAAAAATCATGCATGGCATTACCATAAATGAAACTCCATTTGTATACCTTTGATCTCAGTCACAGCTGCAGACATATATTGGCAGAAGTGCAAAACATCAACACATAGGAAATTGGTTTTAGTTTTGCAATAGCTAAAGATAAGATTCCATCTCTAAATGTGGGCTTAGATGAATGGAAGCAGCAATTTTATTTGATTTGGATTCTAGAGAGGCAGTAACTATTGATGTCAGCACCATCTACAGGGTTATGCCTAGGTTAGGCTATCTGGGTTGGCTTTTGATAAGTCTAAGATTACAACATTGCAAAACAATATGCAATGAGATTGAATTCATGGTCACAGGGAAAAGTAGTGTGGTGACGATGACTTGCATTTGAAGGCAAGGCAAGAACCTGAAAAGCAACACACAAAACCATGGGCCATGCCAGATGATTCTTTGAAAAGGCTGCATGTGAACTGATGGCAAATGAAGGTCAAAATTTGTAAGTACACAAAATTGTGAGAATATGACCTAGAGTGATGTGATAGGAATATTGTGACAGATTACAGGACTTCAGTAGTGCTGTCATCACTTGGTAGCTAGTTGATATCTAAATGGAATTGGAATGGTACCAGAACTGATGATTTTGGGAGCTCTGTTCTAATACTCTGAACCAGTTCAAGACCAGAATAGATGCATTCTGGTTTGAAGAGATTTGATTGTCCAATCCTGAGGTGTGTTAGTGTATTGTGCTTTGAGTCGCCTTGCGCATTTCCAGTTCGAGCTTGATAGAATCGGGTAAAACAGGCCTTTGCCTCGTATCAATCCCGATATATATATGATAGGTAGGTTACGGATTCATCGAGTAGACGTCACGTCGCCCGTAAACACCATGTGTGCTGTGAATATTTTTTTAATAAAATGGTTGCGATGAATAAAGAAGACACGAAGAATTGAAAAATCACGGAATATTTGATATCTCATTCTCTTACATCTCTTATCCAACCGCTCACCTCACATCATTACACCTACCTGCACATGCGACGTGTTTACGTTCCTTGCAAATTGTGGCAAATCTGATAGGAATGTGCCAAAGAAAGCACATTGAGTAGGCTACCCATGATGCTGCATATTTATGACGTCATATGAAATAAAGGATATGCTTGGAGTAACACGGGCACGTTCGATGGTGAGAAGATATCTCCCTTTGTGGTTTTTTTTAATTCGTCACCATACTAATTGGGTTAGCAAGGCCAAACCTCGCATGGCTGCCGATTAGTCTTTTCCGCATATCCTCATACATTTTTAACCCTCGGTCATCTTAGGTCAGGTCACCAGTTCAGTTGCAATACAGATATCAGTGTTGATGGTATATGAAAATGTACAAATGTATCTGATTGATTTGATTTTTCTTTCTTTTTGTGTCAAACGATATTGGTAGGCTGGTACACACCTATATTATTCTGCATGAGTCATCTCCATATGAATATGCTTTCAACATTTCTGTACTCCCCTAACATTTTCATCTTGTGACCCTGGGAAGTCTGTGGGCGTTACTAGCTTGCTACCAGTCCGCGGATTTCCCAGGGTCGCATTTCCTTTCTACTAATTGGTGGTGGTCTATCTGCAAAATGAAAAGAAAAAACAGATGGGATGCAAATTGTATTTATGTAATTACATTATTGTGCATTCTTCTTTGCATCCTGAGGCATCCGTGTGTTGGCTGTCCTGATCTATGGGCAGCTCACCAAGGAATGCCCCACAATGACAGGTCCAATGAAGGTGCATACAGCCAAAGGAGATAGGCTGCTGCTGCATCTGATATGAGGGACGACAATTGGAAAACAAATATCCAGAGATGATGAGAATCCCAGTGAACGTCTTCAGGTCGCTGTCATCTATAGAGAAGAGTGGATCATTTTCGCATGTAGAGTACCGCCGAGTCTTCGTCTGGATGTGTTGAAATATATCCGAAGTCAGCAGCTTCTCTATGACCTCCACTTGTGTACATCCATTCAGTGATGTTTTGATTGGAGGTGCATCGAGCCAAATTGCACGCATTCTCCCATCTAGTGTACTTGGGTAAAGCATGCCGCCAAGCTGGCACGTTTTTCTTCTTTCGTTGCCTCTTTGCTAGGATGTTGTCGGCTTCTGACGTTTGACTTGGACAGTCTGCCTGTTCGGGTTCATCCAGGTCAAGATTGATATGCACTTCCAGGGTGCCAGGGACGTCATGCAATTCTGCTGGTCCAGTAGCATCGTCATTCAGCTCGTCTGCATCACTGGGATCAGTCAGGTGGCAAATTTACGACAGTCAACTCATCTGCATCTTCCAGATAGATGTCGCCGAGCATTTCGGTCTATTCACTCGTAAATACACACGGTTTCGTATTTCATGACATAACGCTGCACTTGGGGATTTCTGCGATCACCAGCACCAAATTGTTCGCCAAAGAAACGACGCTAGCACATTCCCACGCACGCACTGCGCTCCCCTCTCGGGCGCCCAGTCTCTCCTCCCGCGGCCAGCGCTCAGGACCAGTGGGTCCATTTGGTACTGGCAAACTTTGGCGGCGTCCAGCGCGGTCCAGGTATATATGTCGTGCAATTAAGCATGGGTGTAACTACGGATTCGAAATGTGGGGTGGGGGTAAATCAAGGAAGCGGTAAGTTTGAACAGGATAGAGGGACCTGCTACCCCCCACCACCACCACAAAAAAAAATTATTGGAGCTCGGCCACTTTTTCAATGTCATTTTCAGCCATCTCAATTTAATTTCAATGTCCTACAATTGTTCAGATTTGCTATTGTTAGACGATGATTTAAAAAAAGAGGATACCAAAATTAGCAAGTTTCACTACTTAGCACTGCCTATGAACATTTACCTTTATGTTGTATGAGCTGAACAAAATTTCACGATCACCATAGAGCTATGCTTTATGTTAAGCGTTGGTCTCTTGTAGCATGAAAAACAAAATATTGGATGATGGTTTTATGGCAGAAAATATGGACCCACAATTACCTATCCCATGTTTTCCTGTTTTACTGGCACATATTTCGATGCAATGACAACCATGATGGTTGAAGGGTGTGGCACCGGGGCATGTACGCCCACGTGGAAGGTGGTGTTCCCCAGGCCAGGAAAAGGCGTCCCTCTAAAAAGTTTCAAGTGCACCCGCTCGAATTTTTCAGCTGGAGGCGTCCCTGTGAAATTAAAAGGGCGAGTTTTTCCGGAAGGCACGAGTGCAACATTCGCCCTCGAATTTTGCACCGAGAGGTGTCCCTCCAGGTGCTTTCGCAGTGACGCCGCTTCAAAGAAATAACGCCCCTCCAGACAAGTGTCCCCATGACAATTCCTGGATCTATCTCTGATTACAACATTGCTCTCTCACGGTTTTGAATTCCGTCTAGTTGTAAAATTGTGCGCATTCACGTGTGGCTTCTCTTGGAAATTTAACAACTTCCGTTGAACCAGCTAGAGGAAAGCGGCAAGTTGAAAAATGTTATATATTTTATATGTCCGAAACAACAATGTGGCATTGTAAGTTAAAAACCAGTGATGAGAGCAACATACGATCATAAAGGTCATAAAGGATACGATTGCTTGCTATCAAAATGGCTGCAAACAAAAATATATTTGACCCTCCTATTCCTATTACACTCGATCATTGTACACACGACGGACCTCTGACACCTTTGAAATTATTTCAATATCTCAACATCATGATACCGTACGGCAAGTCACGTCGAATGACATCCACATAATGCACATGAAGCCATGACCACGAAACGCAATGACTGAAAATTAAACGAACCTTTGACCTTGAGGCATGATCTGGGTTGAAATGTTACTCGAGGGCTGCCCACGAGGATTCTCTTGATGCCAAGCATGGGTAGTTTTTGGAGAAAATGAGGAAACGCGGGGCGATCGAAGAAATAAGTTCGACCTTTGACTTTGAAAATTAATGTCATTTCTGAACAATTTGCTAGAGTACCATTGACATGTCCCGGTTTGAAATGTTACTCGAGGTGCATCACGGGCTATTGCTTGATATAGGATGTGGGTAGGTTAGGGCGAAGAAAAAAATGCGAGGCGACGAAAGAAATCGGTTTGACCTTTGACCTTAGCAATTAATATTCGGTAATATTATAATACGGCACAAGTCACGTCGAATGACACCCTTATTAGGCCTCTTATCCTGGATGATAAGAGGACAATTTCTGAGTGATGGAATACGGAGAGGATGTTTTCCTTCACACATTGGCATCAGAATCTCACTTTGAAGTTTCAGGTGAATCTTGAGCACTTTACCACAGGGCACAGGGTACATTGTCGAACAACACCATCAGATGTCCACATTGGAAACACATGGAGGAAACAACATTGAGGATAATTTTGCGAAGAGGATAATGCTACAAATGGCAAAAATCCAGGAAAATGCCGTTTTTAGACCCGAACGTCTATAGTGGCGGGCCAAGGTTGCAGAGCACACCGTCCACTGTGGCGGACCGGGGCTGTAGAGCACACCTTCTGCTATGGCGCACCAGAGCCGCGAAGCACACCGTCCACTCTGGCGGACCAGTGCCGCATAGCAAATAGTCACCCTTTACGGACCGGAGCCGCGGAGTACACCGTCCACTGTGGCGGACCAGGGCCGCGGAGTACATCATCAACTGTAGCAAACCAGGGTCGCGGAGTACACCCTCCACTATGATGGATCGGGGCCGTGTAGCACACCTACTATGACGGACTAGGGCCGCGAAACATAGCGTGCACTGCGGCGGATCACGGCCGCGGAGTACATCATCTACTGTGGTGGATCAAGGTCGCGAAGCAAACCACCCACTGTGGCGGATCGGGGCCGTGGACTACATCGTCCATTGCAACGGACCGGGGCCGCGGAGCACACCGTACAATGTGACGGGTCAGGGCCGTGGAGTTCACAGTCCATTGCAATGGACCGTCTCCGTTATGCTTTTATTTAGCGCTTCGGGTGTGATTATTTCGAGCTGCAAAGCATGTTTTAAGGCCCTGTTGCTTTTTGCGAAACTCAATGCGCTTCTGGTTACCGACACTAATTTTGGGGATTACCGACGGGAATTTTGGTCCCGAACGCGATATTCAGGGGCCACGTGGTCACTTGTTGCGATCCCAAGCGCGAGTTTCAGTGGCTCCGACACGCTTTTGGGGGGAACAGCATGTTTTGTGGGCTTTCGCAGCGGTTATTAGGACTCCAGAGTGATATTCCATGTCGGGACACATTTTCGTTGCCCCGGCTTCATTAGTTGGGTGTTCACATTGAGACTTTTGGAGCTCCGGTGCGATCTGTCATGCCCTTACTATGATTTTCACGGACTCGGGGATAATATTTGATACCCATAGTCTCAGTATGACTTTTCGGGGCCCCGGCCCGACCGTTTGTGGCCTCGATCGTGATTTTCTTGAACCCCAGCACGACTTTTGAGGCCTCAACATTATTTTCAGACGCCTAGGTGAACACTTTTGAGGCCCCAGCGTCCTCTTCAAAAGTCCCTGTGCGATTTCTAGCCCCATGTGATTCGGGACCCCGGTGCGATTATTGGGGGCCTAAACTGGATTTTTAAGGTGACTGATGCAATTTTTTTCTCAGGAGCTCGACGCGATTCTTGGTGACCTCACAACCTGTCAGGGTGGCAATTGCCCACATGCCTCCCCATTCGGCATGCCATTGTGCCACGGGATTCCGCAACGCAAGCATAGAGGAATAGCGCATTTGTTTCATCACTCACACGTGATTTCAGTTCCAAAGTTCTCCAGACAGTCTGAGGAAAGTCAAACGCCTCATACATGGATTGTTTGCATACGTTGGTCCTGTTTGCATACTTTTTGCCAAAATCGATAGGAGGTCCCCTCCATTTTATGCATTTTGGGCTGCTGAACACATTGGAAGCATCAGAAATGCAATTTTTTCGCATCTTTTGATGGCCCCGGCTACTTGAAGATTTTGGCCGGACCAAATTTTGTACATTTCTGTACCTCATAAGCGGATTGATGGAAAAATGAGTCTGCTTGAACGTCGAGGCAATGCACTTTAGATCATTTGGCACCCTTCCCAAGATTCTAGCTGTCTTATTACCTCAGATTTCGTCTTCTAAAGTATGGAAGGTTCGACCGGTGCCTGGGCTGCCAACAGATGGCAGGCCTAGCGAGCACGGCTGCCTTATGACGGAAGCGTCTCTATTTTCCACCAAGCGTAGTTTGGCGCCTTGATGCACTGGTACCGTCTCAAATAACTCACCGGTTATGTTTTATGGGAATTAGAGATGCGAATACACGAAAAATGGTAGCAGGTTCTATAGTGAAATAATCGCACATATTGGTTCAACAGAGGTGGTATACCACCTTTGTATACAGTGTGCACACTGTGTACACTGTACAGTGTACACTCGGGGGTCTTCAACCGCCCCTTCAGGTTTTTCGCGGATAGTGGACGAACAGCCCAAGGCAGCGGGCCCAAATTTGGCGTACCTTTTCCCACATCAATTTTGCATGCTGTTTAAAAAATTTGAAGTCAGGTCATCTGGGGTCAACGAGTTAGTCGAGGTCAAGTGAGGTCACCTCCAAAAAAGTTCAACCAATCGTCACGCTTTAACGGATACAGATATTTTAATGAAACATTCAGCATTTGCTTATCTTTACGGATGCAACAGAACGTACGAGTGGAATTTTTCCTTTTTTCCTTTCTGCCTACATATAAATTTTGCATCTTTGCCAACTGCAGTTCAAATATAATATTTCGGCTAAAGTAAGCATTTTTATGAGGGTAAGTTGACTTGGAACAACTTTTCTCGGTTTGCTCTACCAATTAGAGAAGGAAAATTAAAGGAAATCTGAAAACTCAAAATTGTGAAATTTCAACACCAATCCGTTTTAATTTTCCGGGAGCCAAAAAATATTGCCCTGTTCGATTTCGCTGTCCTTTTCTCATTACAAATCAATTTTGTTTCTTTTCATATATCCGCCAAAATGAACTCCCCAGAGCCAAAAACATAATGTAAGTCGTGAAAAATCGTGAAAATCCAGCCCCTGATGACGTCACTTTTGGGGGAATTTTGTTTTTGGGGTGGATCTGGACCCTACTCTTCGAGCGCTTTCCAATGACACCTCTTTCGTTTTCGTGTGACGCTTAGGTTGGATTTTAGAGGGGGGTTACTATTCGCCCCCCCCCCCGAGACGGGGTGTGAGGATCTGACCGGAAAATGGCGCAGGTTAACCTTGTCCTGCTGCGGTTGACTTTAATTTTGAATTGATGACCTCTAATTGCATCATTTCTTTTAAATTCATACATTTCCCTGAAATATAACTTCTCCAGACCATGGAATAGTATAGAGACCTGGATGAGTTCTCATCTCAGCCTTCTATACCTAAGTGGAAATATATTCAGTTTCTGCAATATTTCATCATATGCCAGGTTGCTTAAGCCATTAACCCTTTGCGTAGGCCTCTTTTGTACTCTCCCTCTCTAAAAGCCAACAATCTTTTTCATAGCTCGGAGACCAAGCTTGTATTCAGTATTCCAAATGTGGCCTAACATGTGCACAGTAAAGCTTCCTGATGATTTCCTCACTTCTGTGTAATACATTCCTATTTATTGCCCCAAGCAATCTCAGTGCCTTCTTCCTGGCTTCATTGGTCTGTTCTGGTGCCCCCAATTTTGTGTTTAGAATTACACCTAAATCCTTCTCCTGTTGAATCATCGATAGCACTTGGCCACCCATCAAATATGGAGCCTTCAAATGCTGCCTACCTACATGTATGATTTTGCACTTATCGAAATTAAATTAAATTTGCCATTCTTCGGACCACTTCACAGGTTCGTCTAAGTCTTTCTGCAGCGAGATATGCTCATTGTGACCTGTTATTGCCTTAAATTCCTGTAAATAATCTGTAAATTAAAAAAACTTACAGCTCAAGTCACTTTCAATATTATTTACAAATATAATGAACAGTAGAGGCCCCAGTACTGACCCCTGGGGGACTCCACCAAGAACATTTTGCCACGATGACTTTGTACCATTTAGCATCACTCTTTGTTGTCTATCTGAAAGCCACAACTCTATCTATTCCAAGATGCTACCTGCAATGCCATGGGCCTGAGGCTGCATCATTAACCGTTTATGGGATACCTTGTCAAAGGCCTTACTAAAGTCAAGATATGCTACATCAACCTGATTTCCCTGATCAAATTGTTCTGTAGCGAAGTTAAAAAAGTCCAAGAGATTTGTGAGACACGATCGTCCTTTTCCAAACTCATGAGTATCTTGAATCAATCTGCTTCCTTTCAGATAACTAACTACTACATCTTTGATAGTTGATTCGAGTACCTTGCAGACTAGGGATGTGAGACTTACTGACCTATAGTTTTCAACTTTCCCCTCTTTCTCCTTTCTTGAAAATAGGACCTACATTTGCCCTTTTCCAATCTGTTGGAATTTTGTTAACATGATGTGATCAATAATTTCCTCTGCAAATGCTTACTTCTCAACTGGCAAGCAAAGTAAAACAAACGAATTTGCTTGTCTATGGCAATACAGCATGAAAAGAAGGTTAAAGAAGAGAAAAACAACCGAACCGAAGCTAACCTAGCCTAACCTCCCATGTAATGAAATAGTTTTTTGTTGAAAAATCAACAAAACATATTTCTCAAATTTTTGTAAATTTCTAAAACTAATCCGGATCTATACAAACCTCGACTAATTCCAACCTAAAACCTAAAAGTCATAATCTAAAGTCATAACCTAACCTAAAACCGAACCTAAAAATCTTGTCCAAATTCCAAGAATAAGTTTGTATTAGGTTGCATGAGTTAATGGCAGATGACTGTGGCCGTTGTTGAAGAACAGTAAACCTCGTATGAATTTTTACTGTCACATTGGCAGCAAAATGAAAATGATGTGATTGGCAGATGGGTAAATTTGTACTTTAATTGTTTTATTGATTCTTGGAATATATTTTTCCACTGCAGTGTTTATCAATGCTTCTACGGTTATGGAGGCCATTCGTTTTCTGTGTAAATGCTTCATTTTCAATTTATGCGCAAAATAGCACCAAAATTGCCTTTGAGTTATGTAGAATAGCATAATATAGCATAGCATTCCACAGTAATTCCCACTTGAAATATGAAGCCCTATGGATTGTACCTCCCCACCCCCAATGCATTTTCGTCCTCTCATTTCATCCATGCATTATGCCCTAGCGACTTGCAGAAGTAAACGCCCTTGCTAGGTAAATACTGATGATTTCATATATTTAACAATAAATAATCAGGCTCAATCACAGCGTGGCGCCCATCTAATCGTTTATAATAATAGTACAGAAGCACGATCATAGTGCACATGTTGTGTATTAAAATAGCACGATCAATTACAGCCCATTGTTTATGGGGAATAAACAAACTTGATGCTACCAATCTATGAACACTCGAATGTCTATATATATATATATATATATGTGTGTGTGTGTGTGTGTGTGTGTGTGTGTGTGTGTGTGTGTGTGTGTGTGTGTGTGTGTGTGTGTGTGTGTGTGTGTGTGTGTGTGTGTGTGTGTGTGTGTGTGTGTAAGGGGGGCTATGATGTAGAGTTCACTTAGGAAAAGCTGAGACTGACTTAGGTAATTACTGGCAGCTGATAGCAATGTCGCCACTTCAGTCAAGTTCATGTAGGGGTGGCGGCTCTGCCGTCGGTGGGGTGTGTGGGGTGGGTGGGGTGAGTGGGGTGGGGGTGTATGGGTGGGGTGGGGGTGTATGGGTGGGGTGGGGGTGTATGGGTGTATGGGTGTGTGGGTGTGTCCGTGATGTAAACTGTGTGTTACAATGTATTATCCATGCAGCCTAAACTAAACTGAAACTGGTATGGTGTGTGAAGTGGGTGTAGACAATGCATTCTTGATGCAGCTTAAACTCGAATGGAACTTGAACTGATTGAACTACTTGAACTGCTGAACTTAGTGGAGGCTTGACCTAACTCACCCCTTTGTTCATTGTGCCTATGTCAGTGGTGTATTGTGTTGTTTTTCACCGCTAATTCCACCACACGTCCCCAAACCCCAGCCGTCGTGATGTTGGTTTGAGTTGCCGTCCCTAACACGAATTTATATATGTGCGAGGTCAAAGTTTTGGGAACACCATATAGGTAAGTGAGAGTCTTCAGCCAGATTAAAATTAATACGTTGCATGAGAGAATTGATGACAATTAAATTTGTCATTGGTTTGAATGACATGTCCGTGTTGGGACTTTTTGGACGCTAGTATTAGTATAATTTTGTGCAATGTTCCGCACGAAATAGGTGCCTGTGTTGAGCCCCAAGCGGCTTCCGCTGATCCTTAAATCTACCTGCTCACGTTCATTCCCTTCATTCCCTTCGCATTCGCTCGCCCCATTCATGCTCTCCTTATCGATTAATTAATTGCTTGGTGCCCAAATTTAACTCCCGACCCCCCCCCCTTTCAGCGGTACACAAACACATAGATCGACAGACCAATGCTCTAATTGTGATGGTATTACCGGGCCGAACAAGTAAACCTTTCACTGCCAATCATGGCTGGCCTAGCCATTACTGGCAGCGTTTCTCGCCTGGACAAAGTCTTAACTGCAACGAGGGGGCTCATCGTACTGACTCCGAGGGCTGATACAAGTGCTCTGATGACTTTGACCGACACACCTAACCTTAAGTTCGATCGATGCCGCGCCAGGCCTTATTCGTCGTACACTTGCGACCAGGTCTGACATAACCAACGGGCGGGCACGGATCCCTACCAGGTTGGTCACGTACCCGGTCGTCTTTATATCCTAGCCGGCCCTATGAGTTTTGGCCTTGGGGTCTTACGGCATGCCAAACCCGTCCATCGTGCCCCTCGAACTGTCTGCACCAACCGTGCCCACGTGCAGGGTTCGGGGGTGGACAAACCACCGGGCAGTGTTTTGCCTATACCCTATAGTCCGGCGCCAGAATTCCGGCGAACGCACTGTGGTGGCCCCTTTACCAGCCCCTCCCACATGCATACCATGTTCGCCACCTCACCTGCACCTCTGGATCGCAGAGGCCAGCGTGATTTTGCGGTCAAAGATCCAGAGCAGGTGAACTAATACCCCCGAAGTGTCCGCTCATCGCACCCTCTGGCAATCAGGCCTTAGCCAAACGCGCGTCATATATATAACAGCAATAATGTCCTAGGCAATTTAACTGGCTTCAACATACACCACCATCGCTCGGAAATTTTCTGTCCATAGGAGGACGGCTCGCAGGTCGGCTGCCTCGCTTATAAATTTACCTCATCGTACAGATTAATATCAGGTATGATCCAAGCATAACTGTGTAAATCATTCCACCTTGTCGGGAAGTACTCATGGTGCTATCTCCGTGTACGGGTCGGCTGTTGATGACCCGGTCAGAACGAGAAGCGCGGCGGGCACCCCTCATCACCCGCGGCACGGACGCCATTTCAATTCTGGACGTAAATATCCTCCCCTCTTCGCGCCTGGTCGCTGAGGTATTTACTACGCGGGCACCGTTCCCATAGGGTCGTAATTCTGACGTCATCCATTGCTGCACTATGTCTTATTTTATCCGGCCTTGCTCTACCGCTCCTCCTGTCCGTCACTGCTGAAATGCCACCACCGGTCTTTGTTGATGCCACTAGATAATTTATATGCTTACTCTAATATATTTACCCTTACATACACCGCATCGCATCGCACTACGCACACACTGCTCATATGCATCCCGCCATCTACGACATCTCCGTCCACCTCCTCCCCATCTTAAACTTATCCTATTTGTTCCCCCCCCCCATGAGACAGGTCGCTCTCAGCAATGAATTTGGTGAGAAGGCGGAAGCTGCGGAAGAGAATTTAGGTTGGTTCGGTGGGAAAGAGGATGACACGCCAGAAGTTTAGCACTCACATTTCCGATGGTGAGTGGCGAGTGACCTTGGCTGAGTGCTTCTTCTCCTCCATCCGAAAACTCAGCCATCTGGCCACCGGTGGACGGCCCTCAGGCGTCCGTCCGGCGTCCACCGCCGCGTGTGTCCCAGAACCTTCTCCGTGCGTCTCTCCTTCCTCTCTCTCCCTGCTGTCCGTCCTGTTCTGTTCTGTTCTCTTGAACTTGCTATTGCTCCGCCTCTTTTTTTCCTGCAACCACTCCCAGGGCTTCAGGGCAAGTTCGCGCTTTTTGATTCGTAGAGTATTCTTCTGGCTTGGGTGACGACGGATCTAGGTCAGGGCACCGACCTCACGGGCCGATGTCCCTTCTTCCGGGGTTGGCCCAGATGGTGTTTGCACCTACGGAGGCCAGCTGTTCGCCGTGCCGAGGCGTTACTTGGGTTGGCCCTGGATGTTATTACCGGGACCGCCCTCTGATCTTGCTCGCGTTTGCCGCTTTCCGGGCAAATATTTGTACGGGACGGGTAAGACGGCCAGGATCGGACTGGATGTCTGGCGGCCTGTTCGGATAGGAATATACGTACATTTTGGTGCCGAAAAATGTAAGCCTCCTTACATTCACTCATGTCAATTCCTGGTTCCCCTGGTCATCAGAGTGTTAGGGTTGTGAAGGTGCCAATTCAGGGCTACAATCGGATATTTTTATGGGTGGTGAAGGTGTTGAATCGGGGAGCCTAACCGGAAATTGCGTTGAGCAAGGGATGGGACAGGTGCAAATAGCGGAGAAGGGGTGGGAGACTGGGAGAAGGTGCCTTCCTATGGAAAGGTGGGACCCCACTGAACCGGAAGATGTTCCCTCCAGGTAGACTTCACTTTTCAGCCAATGGCTGTGAGGAATGTTCTCCCCGCGCCGCATGAAGATTCTTGGATCCGCCGCTGTGTGCGGGGGGGGGGAAGGGTGAAATAAGAAGTGGTGCTTGCATTATTTGGTTCATAAGAATATTATGCATACTTCCAACTACAATTACAATTTGAGGGGGAAGAATATCGGACGCTCCTGGTTCTGAATATTCTTATTAATCTTCTGAACAAACTTTTAGAACGAAAGAAGAACTCATTTTGCGAGGAAAAAGTAGGCCCTTTTCGAAATTTATTCAACGAAATATCAGGACTGATATACATATATATATATATACATGTGTATGTATGTATGTGTGTGTATGTAAGTGATATAACCGTAGGGTTCAACGTTTAAACTTAAGCCCAATTGGGAGAGGCCATTTGATCATTGACGGGGTCCAGTGACCCACCATAGCATATCCAAAATACATCACGCAATTTTTATTATTTGATATTTTGATGGCATACCAAAGTTGGCTTACGACCTTGAACGGAAAAGGCAGTCAGCTAAGCTTCCTTTACCTGAATTCTCCTCCGATCGATATTACCCCGAGGGCAGTGCTGTTCTGGCTTTCCCTATTCTTTACTGACCCAAGGTCACGACCTGGTATCACCTTCAATAACAGCAACTGACCATCACTGGTGTAGGTTTCTGAACGCTATTGGGAGGGGACGACGTCTGAAGGAAATGGGCAGGCCCAAATGCGTCGGGGTTCATATCACATATAGTCCCATGTTAATAGTTAAAACTATTGAGATGGCAAGGCCAACATTTAAGTGGTGAGCAAGTGGCCACCAAAAGCATGCGAAGTTGCACAACTGGTACCCATCAGTGGACCAACCCAGTATAAAACAACATGCTAGGGGATTTCTAATATTCGGTTTCGAATGCCGTTAACACATCCTTTCATCCCTTATTTACGATTTTGTATCAGAATAGGTATCTTAACCGCCAAATAAGAAGTGCCAACAAGCCTTAAAATTCATCCATGCTCGAAAACCGACACATCGCAATGCACATATCCCCATTTTATCACGTCGCGCAAACAATTTCCCCCTTTCTCTATTATTAACCCTTTTTATTAAGTCTTTCCGGTCAGATCCTCACACACCGTCTTGGGGTGGGGGTGGGGGTTTCTTATATACCCACGTCTAATTTGCAATATAAGCGTTGCACGGAAACGAAATTAATGGCGTCATCTTGTAGCTTGTGGTTTGGGTCAGCATCAAGCAAAGTATGGCATGTTTTTTTATGGATTTGACTGTTTTAGAACATTTATAAATTAAGGGTCTGTGGGACTTGATTTTTGCGGCCTGTTGTCATACTGGGATTAGACGTATTTCATGACGTAGATAGAAGGAAATGGTTCGAGTTTTCCTTTTCACAAAGCATGTACAACTTTTGGAGCAAAGTTTATATTTTGCCAAAGGCATCCAGTTCACCGGGGGCAAGCTAGCGTGTGATCTGACATCCGACACCATGGGTGACTAATTATGTCATCAACTGCAACATATAATGTAAGTTAGCTTGTAACTAAATATGGTTTGTTTGCATGTGAATCTAAGGGACATTCGTGCAACTACAAATCCGTTGGAACTAAGTCTTTTGTGTCGACCGTTGAAATGTTGGGATTGAAGATAATTACCTAGAAAGATGGAAGAAAATAGCTTACACGACGCGAAGAAGCATGTCACAAAACGTTTGGAGGAACGCTTTGATCTTGCCCTAGGCACCTATGTCACACTGGGACAAAGTAGTAATGTCCTGACCTTCGACAACATTAGTCGTGCATGATGCAGTGTTGTATAGTACATGGTGTAGGTCATGTTGAAACCAAATATGGCGATGTGTGTCCATTGGACAGATTTGGAAAGTTCCTGTCATTGATAAAGTGTTGACAAATTGTTTTTCTCTGAACTTTGCCACTTTTGGATTCGAAATATTCAATAATGGAGATATAAGGTAAGAGTTTGCGCGGCGCGAACGAGCATGAAGCAATGATCATGGTCTGTCGTATGATCTGTGCATTTGGTACCGCTCCATAAGATGTTTCTAAACGTGTGTAGTGCCTTCAGGATTAGTTTGAAGCAAAACTAGTTTGTTGACTCTCTTATACCAAAACGTTTAACCCGCTCATCGGTATGACTATGTACATACAAGCTTGGTTTTTGGTGCCACACTATGCCTAAATAATACATGGGTGATACGTTTTTTTTATCGTGTGTTAGAACCCATGGATAACTTCACAATGACGACGGTTTACTACCTTCAGACGATACCTCGAAGCAAACAATCTTTGCATTGTTATTTGCATACGAATGCCTCAAGAGGTTATATCGCCTGTAAGTATCATGTTCATTATAATATTTAAAATCTGTATCGGAAGCTAACATGGAGCAAAAGAAGTCATCCGTCCACATAAACACAGTAAGTCACCTATCATCTGCACGTTACTATCAAGGAGACCAAATTTGGTTCAAGCACCCAAGAGGTGTTAAATGTTCTTGCACCATAGGCGAACCGTACCCCAGAGGTGCTGGTTTTTGGCGTGAGAAAAAGCTAGAACCCAAGGGGTGCTAAATCGCAAGCACCCCATAAGTACTTATTTCCAGCATCCTGCTGCTAAATATATCCCAACGCAAAGGTGCTAGCTAAAAGCACCATGCTTATATTTAGCACCTGCAATTTTGCGATGTGATGCAAATTCCAGAAAGATGCTTAATTCAAGCAGCACTGTGGCGCTGGAATTTTACATCTGAAATAGCACCCAAGGGGTGCTAATCATTTTTTACAGTGTATACTGCGCAGAGCATGCCCTGCTAAGTATGGCCGGAATCGCAACAAGGTAATCGACATGAAACCAGTGTCACCCCTCATATCTGTATGTATTTTGTAAAAGGTGTATTCTATGTATTCCGTCAGATCATTTGTCATCACCATTCCGCCGCCGTCACCGGGGCACGCCACAACAGCCCGCCGCGCTGAGACTGGCCGCAGCGGCGCTCACTCACTCACTGGCCCGGAACCGGTGACGGAAGGCCACCTTATTCAAGCTTATTCAGGCTATAGCCGCCCTGTCGGTCCCAGCCGGTGACAGACGCCGTCGACTCCATGGTCAGCTTTACACTTCGTTCCGTCGCCTGCGTGTGGCAGGGAATGCCAGTTCGCAGAGGCTCGTCCAGCAGACGCGCCAGCTCATCGCCGCCAAGTGGGTGGGTCAGGGGTGGCTCGATATCTGCCTGGTAGTGCTGCAAATGCACCAACTCCATGAAGTTGCTGGTCCGGAGATTGATTTCCGGGCATTTGTAAGCCCGGACTGGCTGCCCACTGCCCAGGCTGCCGGCGCTGACGGGCCTCACCGATGAGCTGGATAGCTCGGGCCCGGATCTCTCGGCGTTCGTTCCCGAGCATGCCGAGGACGACGGCCTCAGGATGCGCCATCATGGCGTTCCCGCAGTCTCCTTTGCATTTCGGCCAGATCATCGTTGGTCATGTGGCGGCGCTGCCGCTCGAGCTAGTTGTACAGGTGGTGCGGCGCCTCCACCAGGTCCGGTCGGTGTCTGACTGCCAGCACTGTTGGGATGTAAACGCCCACAACGTACAATGAAAGCGTCTGCAGCTCAGCACTGGGGCTCTGTTGGGCCATGTAGACACGCAACAGTCTGCTCTGTGCGGTGTGCCACCGCGCCATACTGAGCTGGCTGTGAACGCGCTGCGCTACTCCGCTTCCATCGCCCGAAGTCACACACTGCGCGCACTGCACCAGCAGGCGCAGATCTGAGCTAAGATTGCGTCTGACATCATCTGACAGCGGCGGCAGCTCAGCCGTTGTCAGGGGCTGGAACTGAGCGGCAGGCGACTTGTGTACTGGGCCCGACGGCAGCTTGCCGATGGGAACTTCCAGTTTCCACCCAGATACCAATTTCTACCAATTAGTCAAACCCGACCATACTTAAGGATTTAACACGGGGATCGCAAACAATGAATTAACTAATGTAAGATGCAATCGATAAAAAAGACATCTGAAAAGTCGATCTACACATGCTATATTTTTTTTCCGAAAATACGTTTCATATTTCTTTTGTACAAGAGTAATTTTTACGAATACAGTCGATTTAGGTGAAAAATATCCTACATCCCGATGATCACATAAAACCATCGATCCTGTGTAAGTTGTGTAAAAAACACTCACAATTGGCATCAAAATCCAAACTTTGAGACACATACATAGGTGAGCTGGTGATTCTGATCCTAGTCCAGCCGGAAGCATGTCTGAAGGAAGCAGTGAGGATGAATCAGTAATGGAAGAGATGACGTACTCTGCTGAGAAAATGCTTAAGAAAGCGCCAACAAGCGTCGTTTGGGACTTTTTTTTATTTCAAGGACATAAAGACTCCAAAATGCCAGACCTGACGCGTGTGCTCTGTAAGTTTTGTCCGGCCCAAAAGGCAGGCATGGCATATCATCATAGCACAACGAGTCTGGCCAGTCACGTGACTAATCACCATAAACAGGATCACGAATCGAAGAAGAATCCGGCAGGCGACAAGAACTCAATAAAGAGTTTCTTCTTCCCCAAAGAAAAAAAGGTGGTCGAATGGAATAAAAATTCCGATAAGTGGAAGTCCATGACCTCAGCGATAGCCAAGTGGTGTGTTAAAGACACCAGGCCAGCCGCCATCGTCGGTGACGACGGTTTCATCAGTGTTCTGGCTTGTCCGGAGTATGACGTGCCCTGTGAGATAACCATCACAAAATGCATAGACGACATGTACGCCAAGGAGTCGGCTCGGTTCAAGGAGGAACTGAAGCAGTTGGAGTTCGTGGCCACTACTACTGATGGTGGAAGCTCAAGCAACGCACGCAGTTTCCAGGAGACCGGGGTGCACGGGATCACCAATGACTTCCAGATGAAATATTTCACGCTGGGCGTGAAAGAGGTAAAGGAGTCACATACCGCCGTCAACTATCGAAAGAATACGGAAGAGATCACCGAAGAATTTGATGTGAAGGACAAAGTCGTCCTGACTACCACTGACAACAAGAACAAGATGCGCGCCGCGTTCAAAGACAGTGAGAGGAATGGCTGTTTCCAACATATCCTCCACTTCAGCCTGACGGAGGGGCTCACCAAAGAGAAGGCGGTCAATAGCATCGTCCTAAAGCAGTGAAAAATTATATGTCGTCGAATATGGTTTGGAGGAGGCTCAGAAACATCTGGGGATAAAGAAAAAACCCATCGTTCAGGATGTCGTCAACAGATGAGGGAGTACCCGAGCGTCTACCTCGTCGATCCTGGACAACGAGAAGGTCGGGGACACCTCTACCTCAATGTTTCTCGGGGATGAGCTGGAGGGCTTCATGAACGCTAAGGCCATCAACATGGCTCTCCAGAAGTACAATTTCAAGACCAAAGAGAAGCTCAAGGACTTTCAACTCATGCGAGCTGACATGAAAAAATACAGCAGCTTAACTCATTTTTGACCACGTTTGACATGTACTCTACGACCCTGGGAGGAAACAAATTTGTAACAGCCTCAGTCGCCATGCCAGTCATGAAGTCGATTGAGAAACAGCTGGAGGCCAGCGAGGAGGACGCAGTGTACATCTCCAGCATGAAGGACATAATTATTAAGGACTTCAAAGAAAGAACCCCGAAAAATGTTAACATTCCGTTCCTGATGAAGGCTACCGCTCTTGATCTGAGGTTTCTCAAGATGAAGGTCATCTCAAACAAGTCCAAGCGAGACTCGGTGTACAAGAAATTGGCTCAGGAAGCAAGGGAGGCCAAGGATCTCCACAAATCCAAACATTCCTCCCGGAAAAGCCTGCCACGAGTGAACCCGTGATCAAGAAAAGGAAGATGGGACTGGAGCGGTCAGAATCATCGTACGAAGACGAAGATGATGATGATATCGAAGAGATTGATCGGGAGGTTCGAAATTATTGAGCTGAGTCTGAGATTTCCAGAGACGAGGAAGACGTTCTTTCCTGGTGGAGAGAACGCAAGCTAAAGTATCCAAACTTGGCACGTCTCGCAAGGAAGTACTTGTGTGTGCTCGCCACTTCCACCCAGTCGGAACGAGTGTACTCCAGCCTCGGCTGGTTGCTCAACAAGAGGCGACACCAACTTTCAGAAGACCACGTGAACGTGCAAATGTTCCTGAAACAAAACATGTTGTAAGTTGTGTCTAACCCACTGCCGGTTTGGTCGTATAGTGTATCACTGAGGGATTTAAATAGCCCAAAATAATTACTGTTTTATTTAACTGTCAATGTATTCTGATCGCAGACCTTTATAAATGAACAATAGTCCCTTTACCATGAAGCAGAGGCTATTTGCATCCCTTTTGATGATTTCTATCGACTTCATTGGTGAGGTCAATTTTGGTGAGGTCTGCCTACTTAATCTGTATGTATGTTTTAATAAAATGCCAAAATTCAAATACCTACTGTTTTATGTCTCCCTTCCTAAACTAACCTATTTTCTGTGTTTCGAGTATCTTTATTTCGCGCCAGCCCAGAGCGCAATTTTGTTTCCTTGACTAAAATGAGAAATTCAAATTTTAAAATGAAAATTGGGACGTCTATTTTTTCCCAAATTGTTTCTTCCATCAAAGAGGTTCAAAAGCATGGGAAACCCCCTTCCTCTCTAAATTTAAAATATCTACAAACTCTAGCACACTGTACAGTGTACAGTGTCAATTACAGTGAAATAACAGTGCTGGTTATTCGAACTTGGTGTTGGTATTGAATGCACAGTGATCGCTCTTACCGACAAGGAGAAGCGTTGTGATGATTACGGCCAAATATGTCTGGGTGAATTAGTCAAAATGGAAAAAAATATCAAAGTTAAAACGCGACTGCTAAAACGTGATCGTGCTGTGTTGGAGCACGATCACAAAATAATATATAAACCCAAATTACAATCAACCGCGCACGGGGAATACAATGTATACCCATAAAGAAAACGTACAAATTTATATAAATGCATTTTAAAAGTTCAGACAAAAGCACAAATATTTGTACTGAAGAGATAAGTTTGGACAAAACGTATTTCCAAAACTAAAGTTCTCATGTTTAGTAGTTATCGTGAAGTAATTTCTTTGATTTAGTTCTGTATTCGGATGCTGATTTCATGCAATTAGATTAATCGAATTAATCGCCAAGGAGCATATAATGATCGAATAGCCGAATATTCGTCGTATTTTGAAGGCGAATAATCTTATTCGTCGGCAGGCAAAAAAGCATCGGAATTTGCTCTTTACCATCCAGTCGCCTTGCCAGCCCATCACCTCGTTAGTCCCATCGCCCCCCCCCCACCGCATGGATGACAATAGCCTGTATGCTGCACTCAACCAGAAAGCGCAGCAGCTGCTAGGCGATAGTCGCTACGGTGTGCCGCGCTTCGCAGTTAAAGTGCCCGACAAATACATCGCCGGGTGGGCGTTCACGGATATCTTGTGACCATTTTCGTGTCGGATCCCTGCCACCCGGGCCGTGTCGGGCCGAGCTGTCCTACAGAGCACTCTTCAAGAGTCCCGATGGGCCGACCACCAGTCCCTCCAGCGTCTCGGGTCCCATCGGCAAGCTGCTGTCGGGCCCGGTGCACCAGTCGCCTGTCGCTCAGTTCCAGCCACTGACAACGGCTGAGCTGCCGCCGCTGTCAGATGATGTCAGACGCAATCTGAGCTCAGATCTGCGCTTGCTGGTATAGTGCGCCCAACGTGTGACTTCGGGCGATGGAAGCGAAGTAGCGCAGCGCGTTCACGGCCATCTCAGTATGGTGCGGTGGCACACCGCACAAAGCAGACTGTTGCGTGTCTACATGGCCCAACAGACCCCCAGTACCGAGCTACAGGCGCTTTCATTGTACGTTGTGGCCGTTTACATCCCAACAGTGCTGGCAGTCAGACACCGGCCGGACCTGGTGGAGGCGCCGCACCACCTGTACAACTAACTCGAGCGGCAGCGCCGCCACATGACCGACGATGATCTCCGAAGTGCAAAGGAGACTGCGGGAACGCCATGATAGCGCATCCTGAGGCCGTCGTCCTCGGCATGCTCCGGGACGAACGCCGAGAGATCCGGGCCCGAGCTATCCAGCTCATCGGTGAGGCCCGTTAACGCCGGCAGCCTGGGCAGCCAGTCTGGGCTTATAAATGCCCGGAAATGAATGTCCGGGCCAGCAACGTCATGGAGTTGGTGGATTTGCAGCACCACCAGGCAGATATCGAGCCACCCTTGACCCGCCCACTTGACAGCGATGAGCTGGTGCGTCTGCTGGACGAGCCTCTGGGAACTGGCATTCCCTGCCGCACGCAGGCGACGGAGCGAAGTGTACAGCTGACCATGGAGTCGGCGGCGGCTGTCAGCGGCAGGGACCGACAGGGCGGCTATAGCTTGAATAAGGTGGCCTTCCGTCGCCGATTCCGGGCCAGTAAGTGAGTGAGCGTCTCAGCGCGGCGGGCTGTTGCGGCGTTCTCTGGTGGCGGCGGCGGAATGGTGATGACATGATCTGACGGAATACATAGAATACACCTTTTACTAAATATATACAGATATGAGGGGTGACACTGGTTTTATGTTGATTACCTTGTTGCGATTCAGGCCAGGCTTAGCAGGGCATGTTTTGCGCAGTACCACCTCTGTTCAACCAATATGTGCGATCATTTCACTGTAAAATCCGTTACAATCTTTGTATATTTGCATCTCTAATTCACATACAAAATAACCGATAAGTTAGTTGAGACAGTACTAGTGCATCAAGACGCCAAACCACGCGTGGTGGAAGGTACAAACGCGTCCGTTCCGTCATAATGCATTTGGAAAGCAGCCGGGATCGCTAGGCCTGCCATCTGTTGGCAGCTCAGGGAACCGCTCGAACATTCTATACTTCAGAAGGCGAAATCTGAGGTAATAAGACAGCTAGAATCTTGGAAACGGTGCCAAATGATCAAAAATGAATTTCCTCGGCGATGTAATGCTCAAGCGGACTCATTTTCCCACCAGTCTGCTTATGAGATGCCGAAATGTCCAAATTTGGTCCCAGCCAAAATCTTCAAGTTGCCGGGGCCATCAAAAGATGTGAGAAATTTCCATTTCTGATGCTTCCATCGTGTTCAGCGGCCCAAAATACAGCAAATGGGGAGCTGCTATCGATTTTGGCAAAAGGTGTGCAAACCGGACCACCCTAATGGATAGGCAAGGATGAACTATTAGGCAAGAGGGATGCCATGGAATTCAGATCATAGTACTTTTGTTGCAATACATACCTTTTTCCGCAGGCTGCTTTGAATATTGTTTGCGCTCCATGAAGTTTGGTCAGGGTTGGCGTTGGAGGTGGATGGAGCAGCACTGTGAAGGACATGTGGTTCAAAGGACTTTTTTCTGTTTAGTTTAACAATGCAGGTAATGAAGTAACCATTTCATTAATTGACCTCTATGGTGCCCTGAGTGAGCAGTAGAATCGAGGTGGGTTCTTGTGAAATACTTTGTAGAAGTAAGGTTATGATGCACCTTTTAGACTCAGCGGGAATGTGGTATGGATTCACTCATTAGTTAATCCATGCAATAGCCTTGTTTATTTGTTTGTTTATTGGTTGGTTCACGACACACTTTATGCACATTTACGGCTAATGGCGCCGCCCACACTGTTTCGCCGGTGGGCCGCGGGATTGGGAAATGTCCTGAGTGGCGTTAGAGTCGAACCCGGGACCTTTGGTACCCAAAGCCCGACACCTTAACCACTCGGCCATCCCCGCCCAGGTTAGGCTAGGTTTGCTTAGGTTTTTAAATTTTGGAGATGTTCAGAAAATAAAATGTTTTAACTTTTTATAATATATGTGCATCATTCTGTTGCTCACTATGATAGATCTGGCGGTGTTATGCTCTTGTTGTGACATTTGCATGAGCATTTGTATTTGTTTTGTAGCATTCGGAGTAATCATAGCTTCGGCAACTGAAGTTGAGATGTGATCTCGTTGCGGCGGTGCTGTCCGTGAAATGTGATGATATGCGGGCAGAACCCGCCTGGCAGATAGATGTACAAATGTAGGCACCATGATTGTACAGTTCAAACGGGAATGTCATCTGATCCCCGCTTATGCACATTTTTGTTTGTCCATAGAATACGAGTACTTGACCCAATGTTAAAACCTTCCGCATCCCCAGCTCATGCATCAAGATTGTACGCACTGATTCAGGCTGAGCTCTTCCGCTATCATCAGCACCGTCAATCTGCGATCGGTCCACACTAGCTGGTTCACTCTGTTGATGTTCTCAGCTGCCTTCGTCGTGGAAGGCCGTCCTGACTTGGGGTCATCCTCCACCTCCTGGCGGACACTCTTGAAGCGTTTGTGTCACTCGAAGACTCGCGGCCATAACATCGCATCTTCTCCATAAGCCTCTTGGAGAAGCTGGAGGCACTCGGCTGGACCCTTCCACCAGACTTGTGCTCGACTCAATTTTTTGGAGTCGACTCACATTTGACTCATAGATCTTGGGATCCGATTCAACTCACGATTCAGAGCAAGTCAAAATTATTTTATTCGACTCAATTCAGACTTACAGCTCACAAGGCATGAATCAACTCGCGACTCAAACAGACTGACAGAAATTCGAATACATATATATATATATACATATATATTATATATATATATATATATATATATATATATATATATATATATATATATATATATATATATATATATATATATAGAAAGCCGTTTCGGGATCATTTCTCCTAACATCGGAATTTGCCAGTATTAAGCTTTCAAGTCCAGAGACGAAAAGAAGTTCGCCCCACCGAGAGAGGCAAGGATGTCTTCAATTAGTGGGAGTGGATAACCGATCTTGTTGTCACCTTATTTAGTTTTCTGTAATCGACTGCAAAACAGTTACTACCGTCTTTTCCTCGTGTAATAACTATGGGCGCACTCCACGGACTGTCTGATTCTTCGATATTTGCAGCTTCAAACATGACTTAAATTTCATCTATTGCATATTTTCGCTGAATGGGGTTTGTAAGGAGCTTGACGAATAGGTGGATGGTCGTGAATTTGGATGGATGGTGGTGGATAGGTGTCTGTGTCGATAATTTTCAAAGTGGTGTTATCAAAAACGGCTACTGTTTTTATTTTGTCTTGATATGTGCCTAACAATTTGGCATACAGATTATATCGCTGGATAATCGGCTTTTTTTTCTCAAAATGCGTTTGAAAAAGACTGTTTTCGGCATTCGGCGCCACATTGGCTGTGAGAACCAATCCAGATAAGTGGGTCAAATAGTAACTGTTTTTGATCGCCTCGACGAGCTGAGTCGACTGAAGCCATGCAATAATGTCGAAAACCCGATAGTTAGGAAATATCGGCTATCTAATGTCTTCTAATGCACCAGCAAATGTCCATTTCGGGTCATACAAGGAACTCTGAGGTTTAAACAAGTACAAATAATGATACAGCCCCGATTTCTGCACTTACGCATTTGGAGACCTCAGCATCACTCACTGGGCATAGACATATAGACAAAGCTTCATATTTATTCGCAGTTCGAACTACATAGCATCATTATTGAGGAAGGCTGCTTTGTACGCATGTGCATCATATATCAAGCACCTACCTATTCGTTGCATGTTGAGACATTCAGATAGCCTTTCCACATCAAGTTCAGACGAAAATCAGATACGTTAGTGACAAAAAATGATTACAATTCGCCGTGATCACCATGGGACGATCGATGCCTATTTTGTTCCCAAAGGGACATGTCAGACATCAATCAATGAACATTGGTATATTCAAGGCAAACGTCGCGCTTGAGCATTGCTCACAGCGAAATGGTGCTCCAGACACTTCTCTGTAGCGACGACAGAGAAGAGCGCCAGTTCGCTGTTGAACGTATCAGGTGCATCCGCGCCAAAAATGAGCGTGGAGACTCCAGCGTCCGTCCCAGGAGAACTCCGAGACTGAATGAGACCGCGGAGAATCTGCAGGAGTTGATATCCTGGGACGGCGCCTGTGAACCGGCCCTCACGTACCACACGCCAAGCTCCGAACTTGATGGCAATGTGGACATGCCAATGTCAGTTCCACAGTTTCCCGTTCACGGTTAGTCAGTTGAACGATGCGTGAAACAGGCGTCGTCAGCTGCAAAAACCGTGTACGGGAAGGAGAGAAGGGACGGCTACATCCGAGCTGGCTAAATGCACCGGCAGCTTTTGCCCGTGCTAACAATCAAGAGAGACGTGGAGAATATGTTAAAACGATTGTGAGTTCCGTGAAAGAATAGAACTGGGGTGCTCTATGCCGTCCAGTCAGTTGTCCTCCGCACCTTCGCGCGATGTTTGCCTTTGATATACCAGTGTGCATTGATTGATGTCTGATATGTGCCCCTTTGGGAAAAAATATGCATCGATGGTCCCATGGTGATCACGGCGATTTTCAATAATCATGGTCGAATATCAATCATTTTTATCGCCAACGTATCTGATTTTCGACTGAACGTGATTTGGAAAGGCTATCTGAATGTCTGAACATGCAAAGAATAAGTAGATATTTGGTATGTGATGCATGTGCGTACAAAGCAGCCTCCCTCAGTCATGCTGCTATTTAGTTCAAACAGCGAATACATATGAAGCTTTGTCTATATTTCTATGGCCAGTGAGGGATATTGAAGTCTTCAAATGAGTAAGTACAGAAATCGCAGCTGTATGATGATTTTTCCTTGTTTGAACCTCAGAGTTCCTTGTATACCTCGAAGACATAAGATAGTCTGGTTGCTGGTGTATTAGAAGATAGGCGATATTTTCTTAACTATCGATTTTTTCTACAATAGTGCGTTGTTTCAAGCGACTCAACTCGTCGAGACGATCAAAAAGAGGCTCTATTTGACCCACTTATCTGGATTGGTTCTCACAGTCAATATGGCGCCAAATGTCAAAAACAGTCTTTTTCAAACGCATTTTGCAAAAATAAAACGATTGCCCAGCGATATAATTAACGCCATTGGCTGAACGGGCGTCGGCGGTGACGCATCCATGATGGCTGCTAGGGCGGATGAACACCACCGAGGCGTATGGTCCACGTGTTAGACCTTATACCTAACGGGAGATCGCCGAATGTCTGGCCACCGTCGATCGGCGGCCGTCGGCTCCGGTAGAGTCGGTGACTTCACCACACCCAGATAACACATCCTGTTTTAGAGACAACAATGCAGGTGATTAACTTAACTGCATTATTTAGTGCAGGGCCGAAATGGTACATTTTTATATAACTCTCCTACACTATGCTATCATAAATAATGATGGAAACATGTATTTTGCTACGTTGGATACCAGCGCCAAAAATACCCAGGCATCTCACTGAAAAGGTTGGATATATGTGTGCTGTGTCAAACTGTGAAAATCCATTAGAATGTGGAAATTTATACGTTATATTTCACACTACAATCACGCAACGTATGCATCGTGGCAGTAGTTGTATGCATCAAAAACCAACAACATGTACATGTTGGAGCGTATAGCAGCTAGGAGCAAGGCCATATATAAAACATAGCTTTGTAATACCAAGGGAAGGAAATTGCACTTGCAAATCGTATGTCTTACCTTGATTGTGATACGTTGCTGCCCTCAGCCTTTACAATGTTCCACTCTAAGCAATATTAATGAAATCGATGTTAAATATGCTAACAGTCAATGAAACACAGTGGAACTCTAGTATGAATGTATTTTGGTACTGGCTGACACATTATTTGCGTTGTAGTCTTTTCATGACATAATATAAGGTGTGAATCTCAATTTGTTGTATTACATTAACCCCTGAATTATTTGCGTTGTTGTACGGCCATGTCCTGAAGGATAACAGAAGAAAGGAAGTGCTACGATGCGATATGCGCAGCTGTTGCTCAATTTCGGATTGCAGGGAGTTTTTTTTAGTTAACATTGTGAGGTGTGAATGCTCCATTTTAGGAAATTTCGATGTCTCAAAAGTGGGAGCGCCAGCTACCATTGTTGGCCCCGCACTTTGAAAAGTGGGTGGGCAGGACTCCTGCCCCCTTCCCTACGCCTATGTTTCATAACATAATATAGGGTGTGAATGTCCATACATATGTTGCATTACATCAGCTCCGGAATTAGTGGCGTAGTTGTAATGTCGTGTCCACGTGAGTAAGACTTCAAAAATGAGGCGCTACCATGCGATATGTGCAGCTTTTACTTAGCTATGGATTGCACGAAGTTCAAATGTGTGCATGCTGCCTTTTAGTACATCTAAATGTCTCAAAAGTGGGAGGGTCAACAAACCATTGTTGCCCCCCCCCCCCCCACACTTTGAAAAGTTGGCGGGCCCCTGTTCCTACGCCTATGCTGAGCTGTAGCATGAATCAACTGTTATTCCATATTTTGGCATTGAGGCCTATACAGCACCGCCATGAATATTGTTAATGACATTGGTTGTACAACCGTTAACATTATGTTCATTATAAACGCAAGAGATAAATTAAGCCGCAATTTAGCTGTATAACTTGGCGAGATGCCCATGCCCAATTCGGCTCATCTACCTCAGACGTCACCGCTGGGTAACCATTTATTTATAATTAGAAAGCAAATCGGGTCATACAGGTCCGACGCCGTCGGGGAGGCTGTTTACGTGCTTCCTACGAGTGCATCGCAGGCATGCATTGTAAGTTGAAGCGAGTGTTGGTGGTGTGGTGTCCGCAGTGCTGCTAGTTTTGTTGCGTAAAAATATTCAATTACCAATTGAATGAGTTGTGGGTGCTTGTGACTGAGAAGCGATGGAAGTGACAAGGCCACTTTTTGGCAGAAGACCTTAAGTGGTTGTCTCTGAGCGTTAAAACTGCTGCAATCTGGCCGGATGTGGCCTATACTTAACATGATGTTGCAGGTGTCGCAGTGAGGTGGTGTGTGTTGGTCATCCTCTAGTTGAGGCTGCATTAGTTTATTCCAACTAGTTCGAAGTCTAGTGAGGATGACTTCCTTTTGTCGGTGAGATTGTTAGTTATTTTGGTTTTAGGGCGCTTTGGCCAGTTTTGATCATTTGCGCCGTGTCGGTGTGATTAATTTGATATGTTCAATGTACGTACCGTTGGTTTGCTGCCGTGGGTATGGATGGATTTACATTACGTAAAGTTATGTTGCATCCACGTGTTCTGGTAATGCTGCCGTACGTGGCGTTGTAGGAGTGTTTTGCAATCGTCTACCGAATATTCCATACTGGGGTAGGTGTTCAATGTTAAGGCTTACTTTGCGAGCCGATCTGCTTATTCGCTACCTGGGATGTTAGCGTGGCTCGGTATCCAGAGGAAGGAAAAGTTCATCTGTACGTTATGGGCCACGATTTGTTGGATTTTATCAATGACGTGATATGAACAGTCGTGGGTGTTGCTAACTGACTGAAGACCGGATATGGAATCTGATAAAATTACTACGTTTTTAACTTTACGCCTCATGAGAATGGAGATCGCTGCCAGAATGGTCAGTGCTCCAGCGAAGTAGAAGGGGAAGTTATCCGGTAGACGCTTGAAAAGCCAGGCTTGGTACAGTCAAGGCGATGTCGACCTTCACCTAGTGTTTCAACCCATCCGTGAATAAGAGTGTTTTGTGATTGTTGTAATCGGCAAATTTGTGGGAGCTGCCAAAAATTTTCGCCGAGGAGATGGTCGATATTTTTCTTCTCCAGAACAAGTACTGGTTGACTGAGGGTTCAGAATGGCCTAGTGGACGGTCGAACTGCAGTGGTTGGCATTGCGAAGTTAAGATAAGGCCAGGGACGAGCTACCGGGCGGTCGTGTCGGTCACTTGATGGCACGTTAAACTTTCGGTCAAAATTCTGACGTTGAACTGGAGTTCATGGATCTTGCGTTGGGGCCAGGATTCACGCAACACGCTCTGCTTACCAATAGAACCCTGGTTCATAAAGCCACCCTAGCAATAACTCGGAATAAATTTGATATAAAAAAGATCTGAGAGAGCCGTGACAATGTGAACACTGTACAGTGCAAGTTTTCGCGCAAATCTGCCCTTGTCGTATCTGTCAGGTGTAAAGCAAGGCTGCGTCGTGTGATTTTTTTTGTGGATTTGATTTTGATGTGGCAGCGGCACAGCTGTTGTGTCCTCCTGAGGTGGAGGGTAGGCGTGCTTGAGTTTACAAGAAGACTAGCTATCGGTGCGGTGCTGAGGGCTCCCGCAGCTGCTCTGATTCAGTTGTGTTAAATGCGATGTCTCTTTGGTCTTGGGTAATAGCTTTATACTCCGCCTGCAAGTGTGTTGCCTGGCAACTGTTGCACGATGTGTGTCTGTGAATCGACCTCCGAATCCAACGGCAGATGAATCGTTCAACACGCCAATGCTGGCCAGCTGCACGCTGTCGTCTCTCCCATTGCATATTTCAAGCAGTCATTTCTGATTCAGGCGGATCAGACACCTCGTGCGAACCAGTACGTTTATTGGGACCAATATCATAGTTTGTGTAAACGGCAATTCTTAACATTCGTATTCTACGTAACCTATAATTAAGACATTGAGAAATTTCGAAGGCGTATTCCGTGAAAAACGAGCCGGTGCAAAACTACATCACCTAAAATCGGCAGACGACACCGACATTTCACCGCCACCGCCATACCTCAGGTTTGAGCAGCGCCTCATAGATGGAAGCACTAAAGCGGTCCACTGAGACTTCTGCTAGTCTTCCTCGGCGCTTAGCATGCTGCTCTCGAGTAAGTCGGACTCTGTCACTGAAGACTCGTCCACCATGCTCTCTGTCTCGTCCAGGGGGTTTTTGTAGCACTGAAACGGAAGCGCATTGGTGAGTATCCGGCTGCCACGTATAGCGGCAGTATCTCTGATGGAAGGACGTTCTCATCTGGACTGAATTGTCTGCATCAGCCCACATTCATTCAGTCTCCAGTGAATAGTGGATAACCATTTGCTTTGCATGCGATGGGTGCCGGAAGTGTAATAGTGTTAGCGCTAAAGTTACGTTTGGCGAGGGCCTGTCTGCATAATTTTCGAGTAGTAGAACAATGTAATCTGCAAGACGGTCTGCTGGGGAATCACGAGCGAGGCTTCAAGGGCGGGTCAAGGACAGTTAAGAAGGCTGGACGAACGACACCTTGCCATTCGTGCGGCTTGCCTGACACACGATATCTGTCGAGCACACGTGTGAACATCAACTCAGCACCTGGTCAGCGGGTCGGCTCGTATCCGAGCGAGTTGAGCGGAGCCCATCGCAAAACCGCGGCCTGCCATCATCAGCAACGTGATCAAGTTCAAATTGGCGGGCGCGTACTGACCTACCACGACTGGGTCTGGCTAACATCTGATCGAGTGGAAAGACTACCCACTCCCCGACGTCGCGACTGACGTCACCGACGCCGGTGATGACTCCGGCGCCGTATATCTGCGCACTACGTCATCACCTGCAGCGCGATGCGTACGCTCGGCACGTGGCACAGTCTCGTGGGCACCGCGCGCAAGCATAACGCTAATGTTAAATTAAGGCCAGGAGGCCATTGGTAGAGAATTGCGTGCATTTTGGAGTCTATTCATGCAACAGGCCCTGAAACTATCCGGGATACTTTGCCGTATGGTTCTATGTTAAACTTCAGAGGTGTCCGGTAAGTATCAGGTCTGCATCTGTTCCTCTAAAATGATGCAATCATCCATCCATGACGTAGACCAATCACATGCATAATAGGTTGTGCAATTTGGTGTGCAATCATCCTTGTAATCGTAATATTATCATGCATATCGTGAGCGAGTGTAGGAGCAACGGAGATGATGGAAATTGACCATGAATTATCCGGTTGATTTTGGCATGTATTGGAGGAGTAAAGTTCTAATTTAGGACATTGTGTTGTAATGTAGCGAAACTGCCGTCTCAAACGTGCTGCAGCTTGTGGCCACTTCTGACTGTCGTGAACCGGATACCAGAAACCGAGCCGGTCGAGGGCGGGCGCGCCGCCTTCAGGTGGCATAATAGCGCTCTGGGGTGCTGCAGGCACCACCGTTCGAAGAGCCGCCAGTCCGGGGCCGACTTCCGCCTACGTCAGCGTGCGTCCATGTGGGGACCTCTCCAGCCGAGTGGCATCGACCGCGTCTCTCAGGCCGCCGCCCTCTCAGGCATCGGTGATGCAACGAGTGACCCACGGCAGCAGGAAGTGACCGTGTCAAGGAAGTTCCGGCATCACCCAGCCCACCGTCGAACAGTTGATGGCACGGCTGGCCACCGGGGCAGGTTATGCGGCTGTCGCGTCACACCGAGACTTGTCGCGTGCCAGAGTCCATCACAGCCGCCCAGCCTCGCTGTATGGCAGAGTCCATCACAGCCGGCGTCACACCCAGTCTCGCCATGTGGCAGAGTCCATCACAGCCGGCGTCACACCCAGCCTCGCCATGTGGCAGAGTCCATCACAGCCGCCCAGCCTCGCTGTATGGCAGAGTCCATCACAGCCGGCGCCACACCCAGCCTCGCCATGTGGCAGAGTCCATCACAGCCGGCGTCACACCCAGCCTCGCCATGTGGCAGAGTCCATCACAGCCGGCGTCACACCCAGCCTCGCCATGTGGCAGAGTCCATCACAGCCCCCAGCCTCGCCGTATGGCAGAGTCCATCACAGCCGGCGTCACACCCAGCCTCGCCATGTGGCAGAGTCCATCACAGCCGGCGTCACACCCAGCCTCGCCATGTGGCAGAGTCCAACACAGCCGGCGTCACACCCAGCCTCGCCTTGTGGCAGAGTCCATCACAGCCGGCGTCACACCCAGCCTCGCCTTGTGGCAGAGTCCATCACAGCCGGCGTCACACCCAGCCTCGCCATGTGGCAGAGTCCATCACAGCCGGCGTCACACCCAGCCTCGCCATGTGGCAGAGTCCAACACAGCCGGCGTCACACCCAGCCTCGCCTTGTGGCAGAGTCCATCATAGCCACCCAGCCTCGTCTTGTGGCAGAGTCCATCACAGCCGGCGTCACACCCAGCCTCGCCTTGTGGCAGAGTCCATCACAGCCGGCGTCACACCCAACCTCGCCTTGTGGCAGAGTCCATCATAGCCACCCAGCCTCGCCGTATGGCAGAGTCCATCACAGCCGGCGTCACACCCAGCCTCGCCTTGTGGCAGAGTCCATCACAGCCGGCGTCACACCCAGCCTCGCCTTGTGGCAGAGTCCATCATAGCCGCCCAGCCTCGCCGTATGGCAGAGTCCATCACAGCCGGCGTCACACCCAACCTCGCCTTGTGGCAGAGTCCATCACAGCCGGCGTCACACCCAGCCTCGCCTTGTGGCAGAGTCCAACACAGCCGGCGTCACACCCAACCTCGCCTTGTGGCAGAGTCCATCATAGCCGGCGTCACACCCAGCCTCGCCATGTGGCAGAGTCCATCACAGCCGGCGTCACACCCAGCCTCGCCATGTGGCAGAGTCCATCACAGCCGGCGTCACACCCAGCCTCGCCTTGTGGCAGAGTCCATCATAGCCGGCGTCACACCCAACCTCGCCTTGTGGCAGAGTCCATCATAGCCAACCAGCCTTACCGTATGGCAGAGTCCATCACAGCTGTTGGCGTTCGTGCCATTACACTGTCGGGATAACAACAGGCCCTCCCGCCTCGTAAGTCCACCGTCTACCGTGCAGATTGAATTCGGCGGCTGAATTACAGCCGGTCTTTGGACTCAGAGCGCTGGGGATGTGCGCGTCACCATCGCTCTGAGGCGAGACCGTTAGGTGTGCGACAGGACCCGGCTGACGATACTTTGGCTGGCGGCTGGATTGAAGTCGAGATGTGTCGGTGGGCGGGCCGTACCACCGGACTGGGTTGCATTGTTCGGCTAGCGGAAGTAGACGTGAGGTTTACTGTCCCCAGGATCACGGTTGTCAACGTATGGAATTACTTCGTACAATTGCACACGATCTTGTTAGCGCATGACGCAAACTTAGGTTCACGCAAATAGTTCGACAAGTAAAAATAGGAGAAGCTAGGCAGGTGCTTGCTCTCAACCATCGCCCATATGTAAACAAGAGGTAATACACATATTAACACCATCCGATCAACTATCGAGCATCTGTAAGCAAAAGGTAATGAACATTTTAATACCATCCGATGAACTATCGAACATCTGTAAAAAAGGTACTGAATATATTAACACCATCCGACCAGACCACCTGTAAACAAAAGCTTATGAACATCTTAGCACCATCTGATCAACTATCTGCCATCTGTAAATAAAGTGTGAAGAACATATTAAGACCGCCATATTAACGGTGGACCATATGTAAACAAAAGTTAATGAACATATTAACACTATCCGATCAACTAACACTATACAAATCGGCCACCGTTCAAGTCAGCCTCTCACTAATCGCACACAACTTCCTCTGTGCTCGTGGTCACCAACAGCGCCTCTAGGTGTGTTGGTATACAGGATACTGTTATTGATAAAACGATGTACAGGGTCAAAACTCAGTTGAAACATCCCAAGGGCAACACGAGGAATGCTGGTACACAAACGAGCCATGTCTTTGCCGCCTGCCCATCACATACGAGCCATGTCTCTGCCCCCTGCCCATCACATACGAGCCATGTTTCTGCCACCTGCCCATCACATACGGGCCATGTCCCTGCCCCCTGCCCATCACATACGAGCCATGTCTATGTCGCTTCCCCATCTCACACGAGCCATGGCTCTGCCACCTGCCCATACTCGCTGGAGTCAACAGCCGCGGTGCCGATTTCGCTCCTTGCCGTCGACTAGTGCTTTGGCGGCCCGGAGCGTCGGCGATCCATCAGCCAGCCAAGATCACTCTCCTGAACTGGGATCAGTTCCAGGATCACGCCCAGGGACTCGGATATCAGTTCCAGAATCACCCTCAGAGACTGTGAGATTAGTTCCAGGACCACGCCCAGGTACTCTGATTATTTCCAGGACCATGCCCCGGGATTCGGATCAGCCTGGCAGTTCAGTGGGAAAACCGAGCCGGCACCGCCGAGTATAATCTTCCATCCAGGAGACGTCCGAGGGCTGCAGAGATATAGGTGATCTGATGGCTTCTGGACTAGAAGCTGGAACTAAATACGACCTCTTGTATGGAAGCTTGCCTCTGCGGTATACTGGCGTACATTGCATACTGCCGTAGAATAGACTGGAATATTCGCGGTATAATTACAAAATGAGCTTTGTGGCGGATTCGATCGCTGCCGTGGGGAAGGCCCAAATGAAGACCGTCTTTTGGTGGTTCAAATATTTCGCAAGGGTCAAAAAGCTGCCGAGATTTCCGAAACCTGTCATGACTTGGAATTGTATGACCTAATGATGACGTCACGCAACGAGCCGCATTTAGCCGTTCTGGACCGGTTCTAAGCGTTAACCCGCCATAGGGAAATTTACTTAACATCGTGATTTAATCGGTGTAGCTACTAACACACCGGGTAAACAAAAATTAGACGCCTGGTTCCAAATGGAACTCAGCTTTTGCTATAAGATGCACTACTCCTTGTGGCCGTAGTGGCCGTACTTAAGAGGCCAATTTGCATGGAAGATTTACATGCAAGTCGATTTTAAAATTGGACATCCGTGAAAGTTACATGCAATCTGATCTCATTTAGTCCTCACCTTAGCGGTGTAACCATTTCCAAATTTCGACGCACACTTTCATGTAGAGCAACATCTAAGGCAATCGCCAAGAATATCCTGGATGTCGTACTATTGTGACTTTAGAGGCCAAATTGCATTGGATTTGCAATTTATTGTGCCCCTTCACTATACTCCAGTGTACCCCTCCCCAATTAGCGAAGTGTTCCGCCGAAGACCCCGGAGGAAATGTGCTCCATCCCCAATAATAATCCCTGGATCCACCCATGCCAAATGTAACCTTTAACATGCTTAAATGCTAGGATTAAAATGTTAATTAGGTTCGTGTTTGGAATTCAGCGCACTCGTTCGGGGAACACACGGAAATTCGCCTATGCTGTTTGCCGAATGCTCTTCTAATCCGATAAACACTGTATTTAACCCTCTGTCTCTCCAGTCAGATCCTCAGCCCCGTCTCAGGGGGGGGGGGGGGCAGGAACCCTCCTCTAATCTCCCAACTAAGCGTCGCACGAAGAGATGTCATCGGAAAGCACGTGATGAGTAGGGCCCGATACCACCCCCAAATTCCCCCAAGTGACGTCACTAGGGGGCCTAGGCTTTCACGACTTACATCATGTTTTTGGCTTTGGGGTGTTCATTTTGGGGAAAATTTGAAACAAATATTATTTGGAATCAGGAAAGGACAGCGAAATCGGCTAGGACCAATAATTTTTTGGGCCACCCAAAAATGTTTATTTTTTTCTTAAACATTTTCAGTTTCCAAGTTTTCTTTAATTTTCCCTTTCTAATGAGTAGAGCGAACCGAAAAACATTATTCCAGGTCAACTTGCTCCAATAAAAGTGATTACTTTAGCCAGAATCTTCGATTTGAACTCAAATGGACGAATATTCAAAACTAATAAGTAATAAAAAAAACGAAAAAAAACAGAAAAATTCCCCGTGGTGCGTTTTGTTGCATCCCTAAAGATAAGCAAACACTGGAAGTTTCATTGAAATATCTGTGTCCATTAAAGCGTGACGACTGGTTGAACATTTTTGGAGGTGACCTCACTTGACCTAGACTAACATGTTGACCCTAATGATCTGACTTCAAAACTGTTATATCACTTGCAAAATTGATGTGGGAAACGGTATGCCAATTTTCGGCGCGCTCCTGCGAGCCGTTCTTTCACTGTCCGCGGAAAACCTAAGGGGGCGGTTGAAGACCCCGACGACGCCGGTTCATATATTTCAGCCAAATAAAACATTGTTTCACGCAATTGCTTCTAAGCAAGTGAAATGGAAAACTTAAAACTCAGAAGGATGTACTTCAAAAATGAAATGAAGATGAATAAAAAATTATATTCAATGATAGAAATTTAATTACATTTTATTTTAAAACATTTAATGAAAAATTAAAAGTTTTGCACTTCTAAATGTGAAAAAGTATGTAGCTTGTCATGACCAGGCCTGGGCTTTGTAAAAATAAATGGGCGTGTATGATTTTAGAATAAATTGACACCTATTAAACCTTCTCTCATACCATGGTGATTTGTGAATATGCATAATAATTTCAAGTTCGCCACAAACAAAGTCACAAGAAGATATTTCTGACCTCAGGATTGCTAAACACCTTACCTACCTCAGACTTTTCCACGGACATTTCCCATTGTAACTTGGTGGGATATGCTTAACACTGAGAGCAAGGAAAAAATCCTCCGGCTACTTACGCAATCCATAATACACGCTATCTTCACATATCAATGAAGGAAGGACGCGCGGTACACGTACAATTAACAAAGGTGGGACGCCTCAACAAATGGCTCCAGCATAAGCGAACAACTAGAGCGAATGTCGCACCAGCGCCAGAAATGTAGAACCCGCCTGCAGAGAATGGCAGACGGAAACACACATTACCAATATATTCCATACATGATCGTTTAGAATTCCACTGAAGTTTGAACTTAGTGACTTCTTACGAGGTATGTACATACAGTACGGATTGAGGGAAATGAGACACGAAATGGAAGACATGATACATATTTGTGTGATGTTTAGCTAACTGCTCAAGAGTTTGCCTGATATAATAAGAAATGTATAATATCCAGCAAATGGTCCTTCAAACCATCGGTCCTTAATGAAGCTGAGTCTGTCATTAAGACGCACCTTGATTTTCTGAGCAGCGCGGAAAAGAATACATTTCAAGTTATGTAGTGCTGGGGGCTCGACCCAACAATGTAAGAATCGAGAGCGAGAGGAAGCTACCGTTCGGGATTGAAATGTGTCTTTCAGGGTAACAATTAAAAGCCGTACGAATAAAATGAACTCACGGGGTTTATACGCAATAGGACTCCAAAACATTTGCTTCAACAATGTCCCTTCAGTATAGCTACCACCCGAGTGATTTACAGGATTGCGTTCAGCAACCAAAGTATGGAGGATAAATTTCCTGGCATTTCCCCAACCCATTCTTCTCCAGCATCGGCATGCTCTCGTTGTCCCTTCTCATTTCAGCTATGTGTGTTGGTGCTTTTACCATAAAAGCTTCTGTGTGGCCTTGCATTGGCATTGCATTGGAAGAATCATCTTCAAAATGGTTCGGGTGCACTCACTTCTCCCAAACCTCCCAGGCCCCCATTGGATGCCATAATAAAATGTGTATATACATTGACATGGAGGGCAATGGCCTAACCTTTTGCGATATCTTACAATTGTTAGTATCGCACCAAATACAAGAAATACATTAAAGTAACTCTGACCCACCCATTAGTTGGATGTTTCCCATTCCTTTTTCAGGCTGCGACGGCGTGTACATAACAGCAGTGACGTACCCACCTTGACTTCAACAGTGCTGATGATTATATATTGGACAAGCTACTAATAAAGTGGAGCAAAATAATATGAATATCTCGATATATATATATATATATATATATATATATATATATATATATGAAATATATGCATATGAATGTACGTATACATATATGTATATATACGTACATATGAATGTACGTATACATATATGTATATATACATATATATATATATATATATATATGCATATATATGTACATATGAATGTATGTATACATATATATATATATATATATATATATATATATATATATATATATATATATATATATATATATATATATATATATATATATATATAATTATACCCTGTATTAACTACTTACACGTGCCTGCCGCCAATACAATGCAATAACAGAATAGCCCACCCTTAGATACACGAGCCAACCCAAATTCAAGGTGAAGAACATTGCCAGGTTGAAGCAACGTTTCCGCCAGGATCGCGGCCACGGCCGGTGGCGTCATATTGGCGTCATTTAACGGCAGCTGGCTCTACCTTTGTGGGGATGGTGGTTCCCTCACCCCCACCCTCACCCCCACCCCCGGGACACTGATTGTGATGGTAATGTTTGGCCGACACAAAAGTGTAAATTTCAGCTTTGAGGCTTAACCATCACTGTGAGCCTCCTGCAGCCTACTGTGCGTATTCACACACCCGGGACTTTGCAGGCGGAACAGAGCGAGACATAATTCCACATCGTTTTCGCCCAGCGCAGCCCATGTGCACCGGACCTTTACGAGGCGGTCAGGGGAGCTGCCGC
>JAOTOL010001421.1:882500-897500 GCA_034440575.1 Imbricaverruca yamaguchii | reverse complement strand
ATGACAAAACCACATGCATATGGAGCTTGAGCAGAATTCATTTCATTCTCAATTTCCAGTCATTGTCAAACTTGCATGCAATTCAGTCCAGTGAACAACAATCACAGTTATCATTGAGATTGTGGATATACAAACTATAATTTTCTTCAGCAGTCCACCCATCACACAGTGCACTGCTCTTTTGCTTCTGTGACTTCACATGCTACCGGACGATTTTTCCCGTTGGCGAGGATGCTGAATAAACACAAACATACACATTGTCAAATAAAAATCAGAATTTTTGAAGACTGAAAATATAGTGGGCGAAATCCGATTAGTTTTTGGTTCAGCGTAGGGGATGTTCAAGTACACTTTGGTCCCCCAGTGCTTTTTTATCGACACCCCTGGCAGATGCGATCATAAGGCGGTAATGAACAAGCACCGCCATCTGAAGGAAAACATTGTGCCTTGCAAGAGCGTTATTTCGTGTGTCGCATTTGTTATCCATGAACCTACGTGACGAGTAGTGGCGCAGCCAGGGTTTTCCTAAGGGGGACCACTCAAAGGTGTGAGGAAATGGAAAGAAAAAAATCCGGCGTGCAAAGCGCGCCAAAAATGAAAGTTTTGCGTGGTAGCTATCTAAAAATTCATCATGTCATCTAGTGCATCTTTGGGTGCTAAGGGGAGGGGCCTTGGTCCCGCCCCCTTAGTTGTGCCTTTGGTGGTGAGTATCCAAGAGCAACGTAATATGCTGAGAAAAACTCAACCTAATTGATATATTACCTATTCGTATTTCGAATACAGTAAATCCCAATAGGTACTCAGATGCATTGAATATCTTTAAAAACAGCATAGACAATCATTATAAGAATAGAGGGCTTGCTTTTCAGTATTACAGGGAGGGCTGATTGACAGATTTAGTGGGTAACTGGTTCAGTGTACAGAGTGCAACCAAGAAGGGCCCTTGTGGCTCATAGTTGCACTAATCTTGTATGTCTTTATGTCTTTATGTCTTTATGCCAGCTTCTCAAAAGCCTCATCGCCTGGTTCCTGCCGGTTCTGGTCTCGCACGCTGAAAAAAAAGATCTCAAATAGTTCACGCTCAGCCCGTTTGGATTGCCTTTTCCCCGCAACTTACGGTGCCCATGTTGAGCCCAAATGGATCACCATTTGGGCCTGCCCATTGTCTCCATATATTGTGTCCTCCAATTATTTCCAGAAATAAACACCCCATTGCTCGAAGCCACTTCCAGTTTTGTGCACCTACTGTCGTCTGGGGGAGGAGAACCTGATCAACATTTCATCACGCAACATACCTTGCCTGTTTACAAAGGCTTCATCTGTTTCTTCATTTTAGCAACACTGAAGGAAAACTGCAAGTTAATATATAGTACTCGTCATTCGTGCCATATGGCCTCTCTCGCGTCGCCATGCTCCCCTATATTGTGTGTAAACGAATAGGCCATGCTTTTTTGTGATATGTGACCCAATTGCCGGCATTGTAGCATTCACAGATACATTTCACATGTGAGCCTTTCCCGCCGCTTTGACCTCAGTATAAGTGCTGCCAACTTGTTACCATTTTTCTTCTTAAAAAAACAATACACCGTCGCAAGGACAAAAATCACTTTCGCTACTAGAACCATATTTTTTCTTCGTATTCTCCATTGCAACTCCCTTTGTACACCGTTGCACACCGGTGTGATTTTTCGCTCCACTAGGAGGGATATCACGGCACTAGGTGGTACTAATCCCACCTAATCAACATGTTAGAGGAGGCCCAGGCTGCGAGATGTAAAGACCATGACACAACGTGGCTCCTATTCTAATGCGACAATCTGGCACATTGCTTTTGAGTGAGTTGTACGAGGTACGGTGGTACGATGGAGCTAAGATGCAAGTCTTTACGGGCTGTCAAGAAAGTGCAATTGCAGTCAGTACACGAACTTCGCTTTGCGATTTGATGGTCCATCCCGTGCCCAAAATAATTTTCCCTCAATATACCTGCTGAACTTTAGATTGCAGTTTGTATCAACGGAATCGGTCTAATTGGTCGCACGGATACAGGAGCAAAACGCTCTTCCCCAACACTGTTCCCTTGTTGACTCTTAAGGTAAATTATACATCAGTATCAGGTTAATAACAAGATCAATCCGCCACAATCGGTTTGGACTGATCGAAAAATATTCGCTGCGAACTATTTCGACACCACGAAACCCAGAAAGAACACCAGCGGTGATGCCATCCTATTTGTAAAACAGTCCAGAAATTTTCCCAGCTCGCTGAACCCTCACCCTTCCGGCAAACACATATTTCAAAATGGGGAGCACATATTCACAATTTCATTTCATAATTCAACCCTCTGATCAAATCCTGGATCCGCCACTGTTCCTTGCCAGCTCCAACCTCCGGATTTGCTCTTTTAGTAGTGACAGGTATCCGTTACTCGCCTCTCAGAATGTCACCTTCCCAGCCAGCAACCACTGATTCCGCGACGGGATCTGCCACATTCGTCTGTTGGGGTTCAAAATTTCGCATTGCACACCTATGCTGACACAGCATTGTTGGAATTCTTGATATCCTCATATGCGAGTTGGAACTTGCAAAAAAAGCACGACGGTAAGCTTGGCAGCGTTCCTGGAGGAAACTGAAGCCACGGGGCAGTGACCTGCATATGTGGGGGGGGGTGGCGGTTCTTATGCCGCATCATTCCACATCACTCCTCATCTGCGTATGGTAACAGGCAGGAAACAAGATAGCAGGCGTCCCGTGGAGTGTTCATTGTTGCATAGGAAACCTTACCAACAAACAGCGAGAAGACGTGAGCAATACATGGCATAGTTACATAAGTGACGTGCCTTCTCCCGTCGCCTTGCTCGCTGACAAGACATAATGTCCCATTAATATATAGCCGAAACGAATAAGCATCTCGTTTGAACAAGTAAAATACCTAATAATAGTAATAAAAATATTGATACCAATGACCTGCAGAAATTGGAGAAGCTAGGAGAGGTAGCACCACTACCTGTTTTGTGCTTGCACGGCATCACGGCCTACCCGAACCGTCTGTTCTTCACCATTTCCTGCCCGTCGATCGGCTACAATTCAGCTAATTACAGGAAAGCCTGTCGGGCCGTGGGGAACAGGCGCGTCGTCCAGAATGCCATGGCACAGGGGCGTGGCGAGCCAAGCGGGTGTGGGTAGATGTGGCCGGTCAAAGCCTCATGTGCACAAGCCCAGCCAAACGGGGCAAGCAGTCGAGAACTGAAATATACCGCCCGAATCGAATTGTCGTTGTGCCCTTTAGTTGTGGCGTCCAGCTACTTGCACCAGACAAGAGGTTAAGTGTAACTGCATTGACCGATAAAGCGAAACCTTCCAAGTCCGCTTTGCAACAGCCGGCTATCCATATGGATGCCACCTCTTACTGGATTCCACATCAGCTGTGCCGTGTTTACGTTGCCGTGGTTACGCTTACGTTTTGCCGGGTCAGGAGGCATAGCGAAACCAACTGCTCGGCACTTATGCCTAGATCCGCACCCCACATTTATACAGGCTCAATGGTGCATATGCGAATATGCTGAGGGGAGGGAGTGGGGTAAGCGAATATGCTGTGCCCACCCTGGGTGCAGATGTTTTCTTTTTGATCGTGAAGAGACGGTTGGGATATCTTGCCCAATTTAGTACGGCCCTCGCGCCGTATTTATCAGGTACGTCGATACAATTATCAGATACGATCGACATTCCGACTCGGTCATGGTTTGCTGTCACTCGCATCGTAATACGGATAACGAAGTTATGACGCTCATTCACTCAGCAACACAATTTACTGTTTTTGTTCGGGAGTCGAACAGCAGCAACTGCACCGGCATCATTACGCCGTTTGGACGTGCCTGTGTGGCACAACGCCATAACTGCACCGCCAGCCAGTCGAGAGACAAGGCCGGCTCCTCCACAACGCATACGCCACCCTCCTCTGTATGCAGGGGAGTGGGTCAGCTGGAACGCTGCCAGCTACGTCTCGGTCCTGCCGACCAAAAAGTGGTGCTCGACACGATCGCCATCTAACGAGCTGGGTCTCGCCCCCCCCCCGGCCAGAACGTGGTGCGCGACACGACTCAGGGGACATCCAGACACTGGGTAAGGGCACCCTCACTGCAAGACCAACCCGGACTATCGCCATTTGTCAGGCTGCGTGCTATCTGCAGGTGGTCTTGTCGCGACCGCGGCTGAAACACAACGCGCGCCAGTAGACAGCCATTCAGTGCTTCTGATAAGGATAGCACCGCTGGTACGGGTATTTAAATTTGATAGAAAATGCACTATTATCGAGGTGAAGTCTCATTTTGTGTCATATTCTGTGGCATAAGCAGTGCCTTTTTCTCGGGATCTTGCCATTTCCTGCATTTAGGTCCCTCTGAAACCGCGTATTTATACTGGTCAACTTTCCAAGGTCAATTTGAATCAATGACCTTGATCTATATCAATGAATTTGCATGCAAATAAATGCATTTTAGGGCATTCATGTCTTGCATTACAATTAAGCAACCAGTTTTATTCAGGAGGTTGCACCTGGAACATACCAGCCGATATCACCACATGGTGGCAGGCTGGAAAAATTCACTCTCACACACACACACACACACACACACACACACACACACACACACACCTGGAATAGTAGAGCCACCTAGCGTGACGTGCGGAATAGTAGAGCCACCTAGCGTCGAGTCGTACCTCGAGTGGATTGTGCACCGACAAGTGGTGACACCTGGTGATATGATGTGAAGTATGCACAAAGGATAGTCCTGCAGGGTGATGATAGACGGGCGAACCTAGGTGTGCCGCCGGCCTAATGAAATGATCTATGAAACGAGGGTCGAGCATAATGGTGAAGGGAACTACTGTATGGCATGAGGTGCATTGGAAGCGGCAAAGTGAACATAGCACACACCACTGGATAACTCATTAAGTAGCTGTAGGCAAGGCAGCATTAGCCCTTGTATAACGTGTTCGGTTATGATTTATTTTTCGAAATCGAAAGATGTTTGTTTAATTGCCACAACCCTCACCCCTGAAGGCAGCGTTAGGCGTGATTAGCGGACATAATACCGGTGGCGCCGCTCTGGTGTTTGAAAAAAAAAAAACAAAAAGGGTTTTTTTTTTTATTATTTTTTTTTATTTTTTAAGAAGGGGGAAGTGATTTCCAATGGTCAAATTTGAACAACATTGAAACAAGCTTTCTTATGATGTGAATTTAGTTTTATTATCAAATCATTTCACGCTGTCACTCTGCCCTTAAATTGAAATTGGAGCAATTGGTCACTTAACATCTTATGATAAAAACGAGTCATACATCTTCTTTGTGATGTGCTGAAAATTTCCAATATTCTTAACTAAACGAGAATCGAACATGCTACATTTTTATATCATCTTGAACAACTTCCATGAAGGATTAACCCTGTCACCTTTGCACTAAATTCCAGAATTTGTGTCCAAAATTATCGCATGGTACTACATCAGATATATCAGACAGATAATAGTATATCAGATGTTCTACATTGCCCAATAAATTGCCTATGATATAAAATAAACCGGAATAAAATCATGCTATACTCAACCACTTATATAAATATCTAACCCTGTCATTTTTGTACCCAATTCCAGGATTTGTGTCTCGAATTTTCAAACGCCATTCCTTCAAATTGTATATCAGATGTTCTGCATTGGCGAATTCATTTCCAATGATCTCAAACAAACTGACATAAAATCAACTGCCTTCTGATGCCACACACCACTTCATTTATGGATATCTAACCCTGTCATATTTGCACTCAACTCAAGGATTTCTGTCACGAATTATCACATTGTATTACTTTTATTTGTATAGCAGATGTTCTGCATTAGCGAATTAATTTCCAATGGTCTCAAATAAACTGGCATACAATCAGCTGCCTTCCGATGCCATACTGGACTACTTTTATAGATATCTAACCATGTCACTTTTTACCTTTTGACATGAAGCTTTCCAGCATTATTGAGGTTCTGTCACGGCTCGTTGGACGTCAAGGCGCCCACGGTTGCTGCCCAGAGGATTCGGAGGGCCGGAGGGCCGCCGAGCGGTGGCATGACAAAAAGTAAAGTTCCACCCTTCTACAATGCTGAACAACATCGACTCTGCCACGCAAAAATGGCGTAGAGGAAATTAACGTTTGTAGATGCATTCATTCCATTCAACGCCCACAAACGTAATGCCTTTGAGCAATATCGAGAAAACATTTAATACTCAACTGCAATGGTGCCGTAACTCATATCAGGCACATCGCCTATCGTTTTGGATCAAAAAATTTGTAGCTTTAATGTTGTGGTACATTAACATTCAGGGGATGGTCCGCACCCCACCATATTATGAATGGCAGCGAGCGGCCAGGGACCGGCTGGGGGCCGCCGGCGTCCAGCCGTCTATGGTGAAAAATAGTTCCAGAAAGCAATACGCATAGCACAAATATGACCAATTTATAACAGTAAGTGGCAAGGAAATTGACGTCTAAAGGCAAGCTAACTTTCATCCATGCACTTGGCATCATATTTTATTGAGACAAAGTCTCATAAAGTGTAACTATATTCTTCGCACACAAACTAGTGATCATCCGGGCGTGCTTGTCGCGTGCGCATGTTTCAAAGTTATCGAATGGCATCAGGAACCTACCTGTTTTCTTTCTTTACTGGAGATACCCCTGATGCCCGCATTAGCATTGCTTCGAACGCCTAACGGGTTTCGGGATCCTGTCTTCCTTCGTGGTTCGATAGCCACGTGCGTCAAGAAATGTAATGTGTTATGAACATTGGCAGATTGGCAATAAGCTCGCAAAAACTGGGCTAGTGGTATATAAAATGGCGAAAGACAAACTAAAACACGAAATATGACCTCAGGATTGGTGGCCACGTCAAATGGAGGTTTAAACTAGGAAACATGGTGTTTTGCTGTATGCAATTGCCGCGAATATTGATTAAGCCTAAATTTATATGGTGGCAAATTGCATCATCTTATTGCATTCATGGTTTCACGTCAATAGCTGATCAAATCAATGACGTAGTACCTGAAATATCGAGGCTATGGGCATTGGGGGCGCTCTGGATGCTAAAATACGTCTGCTTTGGAATATCCAATGGTTAAACCTTTGCACACTAATTTCAAATTGCATGAGACTGGAGTTTAAAAAATTAACTTTTATCTTTGTAAAATTTACCGCCAAAAATGACTATTTATGAACTCATGCTGAATTATCACAATATGTGGAAACCGTTCCATTTTGCTTTGGTATTAGTCCTTACTTTTTTGTGAGCACATGTGCTTTGAAAATCGTCTTCAAGCAATGCAAATAATACATATTCCCAGGTATTTCACCTGTACGAGATTGGTGACCTTGACCTTTGCACGTGCCATATATGCTATGCTAAGCCTACAGTTCGCGTATCATCAAAATTATATCATGAGTCGTATTTGTTTTACGACTACGATCCTAGAAATACGTCGTAGATGAGTGACAACCTGCACTCTGACGTTCACCTGTTTGATTTGATTTGAAAGGTCAATCGAAAGAGATAGATGCAAATGTTTCAAATACCTCTGGTAATCAAAGGAAGGAGCCATACCATACCGTGCAACACATATATGTAACTAATACAGGTCCAGCTCCCGCGCACTCTCAGGAACGTCCGCATACACCCACGCCTTCGCACATGCACGTCTGTACATCAGCACATACCCACACACGCAGACTTGGCCACCAACCCATACACGCAGACATGGATACTTGCCCATGCACGCAGGGTTGGACACACACCCACACGCCAACACACGGGCATACGCGTGTGTGCGTGTAGCTGTTTGTCGGTGTGTGGATGTGCGTGTGTGTGTGTGTGTTTGTGTGTGTGTGTGTGTGTGTGTGTGTGTGTGTGTGTGTGTGTGTGTGTGTGTGTGTGTGTGTTTGTGCCCGTGTATGAGTGTGTGGGTGTGCCCACCTTATCTCCCAGAAGCGGCAGCATCAGCCTGTACTGCGGTCACACACTTGCCGGCTCAACATCATAGCCTACCAATCTGGCTGAGGCGGACATGAAAATGCAGCACAGGTCAGCGCCAGGGGTTACACAGTCACCAAGATCCCGGCCCGGCGACAGGACGCCGTCGGCGAGGTCACGGCTGGGTCTATCTTGCTGACATCGTGCAGTCGACGTCAGGGAATCAATTCGCGTTAGATTGGAGGGTGGCAGGCGAAGACGTCGAAGCCCTTGATGACGTCGAAGTAATTTTACAATATGATGGAAAAACGTGAGTGCAGCGAAAACGTCTGCTGGTGCCTCTACCCGCCATTCTGTGGCGAGGCCAATGCATAACCCCACATATATGTTCTCTGAACACATAGGGAAGTGTACAGCATACAAGTAGGAGGAATCAAAGAAATCGAAAATATGATCGCGGCAACATAAACAACCGTGGTGTTTTCAACCAGAAAGGACATCAAGTGACCCTGTTTCTCTCTCCCCCCTCTCTCTTTCTCTCTCTCTCACTTTCCCTCTCCCTCTCTCTCTCTCTCTCTCTCTCTCTCTCTCTCTCTCTCTCTCTCTCTCTCTCTCTCTCTCTCTCTCTCTACCTATACATGCCCATTTACCTGTCCGCATCTTCATACCCCTATATTTATCCCATTCCCAATCACAATCTCAATCTCTATCCCTACCTCTCTTTCTCTGTCTCTGTCTCTGTATCTGTCTCTGTCACTGTCTCTGTCACTGTCTCTGTCACTGTCTCTGTCTCCGTGTCTCCGTGTCTCCATGTCTCCGTGTATCCGTGTCTCTCTCTCTCTCTCTCTCTCTCTCTCTCTCTCTCTCTCTCTCTCTCTCTCTCTCTCTCTCTCTCTCTCTCTCTCTCTCTCTCTCTCTCTCTCTCTCTCTCTCTCTCTCTCTCTCTCTCTCTCTCTCTCTCTCTCTCTCTCTCTCTCTCTCTCTCTCTCTCTCTCTCTCTCTCTCTCTCTCTCTCTCTCTCTCTCTCTCTCCTTCTCTCCTTCTCTCTCTCTCCTTCTCTCCTTCTCTCTCTCTCTCCTTCTCTCTCTCTCTCCCTCTCTTTTACATTCACTGACTCACTATCTGTCTACTTGGTTTTGTTTTAATCAGAGAGCATGCTGGGGTGATTTTATGGGAGCATGGCTCACTCGATAGGCACCACTTCATCAGCCTTGAACTCACCACCCGTTCGGAAAATTAATGTTCGAAGACAATGTGAGCCAAGAGTCTGGTGTGTCATCAGTATGCATCAACACGACCCACATAGCCAACTGCAGCTACCCGTTCGGTTGCCAGCCAAACGTAGCCGACAAGAATCATGAGCGTCCCATCGAGCCCACGTCAGGCCGAGGACAATTTACAACCGCAGCGTCACCCACATTTGTAATCCCATCTCAGCACCAAGAGTACCCCGGCAGAAGAAAAACGTGGCAGACGTGGGTACACAGTAGGTATAAATTGTACCTCAGTGAGCGGACCCGGCTGTCACAAAGAGTTCATCAGGTGTGTGACAGTACCAGGCGCCCGCTGGCGACAGTACGATAACAGCTACAGTACCACGCGCTCGATCGTTGCCAGGTCCATTGATGTTCGATCTGGAAGGACAACAACTAGGTGGCTGACCTATCGATCGACTAAAGACTTTACAAGGAGCTGAATGACGACCGAACAATGCATGATGGCGTCGGTTTGGAATCGGACTCAGAGTGGCACGAAGGTGCGTACTACCAGCGCTAGCAGTACAACCAGTTGTACGCGGGCGCCCGACATCGAGTGGGCGAGCGACCATTGTCTGGCATCATCACCATACGGTGTGCAAGCACCCGAACGAGACAAGGTGGTCGCAAAACGAGATGAGACACTGAGATGGAAATCGTAGGGAATTGTAATTGACTGTCATGTCTATGTATTTTGAGGAAGCCCGTCGCGGACAAGCGCTGAGATGTCGTGTCGGAGTGGATTAGTGCGGTGTGTGCATGTATGTTGAATAACTGGAAACAAAATGCTGATGACGGTAAATGGTGAGCCTGTGCAGTACAGGGACCTATAGCTAGTGGAATGGCCCGGGACACAGCTGGTGGAATGCCGCGGAACACACAGCTGGTGGAATATTCCACGACATGAAGATGGTGGAATATTCCAGGACATACAGCTGGTGAAATATCACGAAGCACACAGCTGCTGCGATATCTCGGGGCACACATCTGCTGGAATATTGCGGGCACAGCTGGTGGTACATCACGGGATACACGGCAGGTGAAATATTCCGGAGCATAGCTCGTAGGATCCCCCGGAACACAGCTAGCGGTATCCCCCCGGACCACACTGCGTGTGGGATGTCCCAGACCACACAGTGTGTGGGATGTTCCGGACCACACAGCGTGTGGGATGTCCCGGACCACACAGTGTGTGGGATGTCCCGGACCACACAGCGTGTGGGATGTCCCGGACCACACAGTGTGTGGGATGTCCCGGACCACACAGTGTGTGGATGTCCCGGACCACATAGTGTGTGGGATGTCCCGGACCTCACAGCGTGTGGGATGCCCCGGACCACACAGTGTGTGGGATGTTCCGGACCACACAGCGTGTGGATGTCCCGGACCACACAGTGTGTGGGATGTTCCGGACCACACAGTGTGTGGGATGTTCCGGACCACACAGCGTGTGGGATGTCCCGGACCACACAGTGTGTGGGATGTTCCGGACCACACAGCGTGTGGGATGTCCCGGACCACACAGTGTGTGGGATGTCCCGGACCACACAGTGTGTGGGATGTCCCGGACCACACAGTGTGGGATGTGCCGGACACATGTGGATGCCCGACATAGTGTGTGGGATGTCCCGGACCACACAGTGTGTGGTATGTCCCGGACCACACAGTGTGTGGGATGTCCCGGACCACACAGTGTGTGGGATGCCCCGGACCACACGGCGTGTGGGATGTTCCGGACCACACAGTGTGTGGGATGTCCCGGACCTCACAGCGTGTGGGATGCCCCGGACCACACAGTGTGTGGGATGTGCCGGACCACACAGCGTGTGGGATGTCCCGGACCACACAGTGTGTGGGATGTCCCGGACGACACAGCGTGTGTGATGTTCCGGGACACAGCCGTCCATCGGCAGCATCAGCCGACACTGCGGTTGCACACTTGTGGGCTCTACATAATTGCCTACCAATCTGACATTCGGCTCCGGTCGCGTGGCTGCCATGAGCTGTGCCATTAACATTCAATAAAAAGTTCAAATAGTTGGCCTAGAAGTACCGTCATCTTCCCCTCCCCCTAACAAATGTCATATATATTTTGCCGTGACGCAGATATCTCCATGTCAGCGGGTACGTCTGGCCCAGTTCTCTTATCCGTTGAATAATAGCAGCGAGAGGGGAACAACAGCCGGCCGCGCGACATGCTACCACATGACAATCAGCAGCCAGCTCGAATTATCTCTCGGCAAATGTAGGCCGCATGCTGTCATCAATTTGCAGTTTAATGCGCTTTGCGCCATGAGCGGCCTGAACTATAGCGCTTTTCACCATAATTGGGCTGGAGCGCAGGTGTATGCCTGCATTGCACCGAAATTCAAGCGTAGTTGTTCTTGCATAGAAGCATGGTCCATAAAACAAGAGTGCCTGTCTTGCTCTTCCCTACTTTAATTTAGTTCACAAAATGAGCAAAGCAATTAGGTATCGATTCGTTGCTAGATGAGTGATCCATTAGCAGAAAAATGCAAGATGCCGTTTAAGGGACCTCTCCATATCACGGGTGCTGCGAAGGTTCACAACACATTTCGGGTCCAGCTTTCTATTGTGCGCCACATACCCAATGTGAAATTAGCTTTGGGCGATTTCAGTTATCCTCTCCTCCAACGATGTGAGGGTCTTGGCCCATATAAAATGATACCAATCAGTCTATAATAACATGGAGTTAACGGATAATTCATTATTCATGTACTTTCTGTTCGGGATTAAGAGCAATTTCCCGGGAAGCCAGTTATATTTTCTATTACGCGCCATCCGTACACATGTGTGAATATAGGACAGGCAGTTTAGCGTTGGGTGTCGTGTTGTAAAAAAATATAAGTGAACTTGCTCGATAAAAATAAAAAAATTGTATAAATGGAATATGTCGGAGCATCCACGAACAACTAAGCAGGATGACAGCATTCATCAGTTTTTAATGCTAGTTATAATACGGAAGTAGGTTGTATGATAAATTGATTTGTTTGTTCTTGTTCCCGGCGTATTTGTGTTTCATTGTTCTTGGATGCTGAAGTAAAACTCGGATTGTCATTGTCAATATGGTATAGGTTTAGCATTCTCTTGACGTGTATTAGAAATGCCACAAATCACAAGCTAATGAAAAGAAAAGCATGATTGCCAAATGCTTTGGAATTCAACTGACCTTCAAAAATATTCCAGTATCAGATTGGAGGACGCATCTAGATCAGTGGCGCATGTTTTACCAGAGGGCCGGAAGTTCATCGCGACCTTTTACTGCAGATGTTTAACCCATGGCTTCGCCACAAATGGAGGGCAGCCTTGCGGACCACTGACCTGTGAGGTAGTTGAGGGCTCGCACGTAGCCCTTCCTGGGTGGGTACAGCTGGTGTGACACAGAGTGTGTGAGCAGGTAGTACACGCGACCAGTGTCCAGCCAGGAGCGCAGCAGCACCATGTCCCTGTTCCGCAGCGGAGCCGGACACGAAACTGCAGCACAGGTCAGCGCCAGGGGCAACACGGCTATCAAGATCAAGGCTCAACGACAAGACGCCGCCGGCGAGGTCATGGCTCGGGTGCTCAGCCATGGCGCCGCGGCTGCACTGTGCCATCATCCTGCTGACACAGTGCAGCCGCCGGCGAGGTCATGGCTCGGGTGCTCAGCCATGGCGCCGCGGCTGCACTGTGCCATCATCCTGCTGACACAGTGCAGCCGCCGGCGTCATTAAATCCATTTTCGTTGCATTGGAAGGTAGCAGGCGACGACGTCAAAGCCCTTGATGACGTCGAAGTAATTTTACAATACGATGGGAAAACGTGTGTACAATAGTTGATATTCACCGGTGAATACCGCATCTGCTGGACAAACTGGGTGCGCAAATGCCAGGTTCCTGTCCCATGTAAATTTTCCAATTTTCGATGACGCTGGGGTACACGACAGTACATTGGCGACGCTGGGGTACACGACAGTGTAATGGTGACACTGGGTACACGACAGTGCAATGGTGGTGCTGGGGTACACGACAATACAGTGGTGACGCTGGGGCACTTGACAATACAGTGGTGACGCTAGGGTACACGACAGTGCAGTGGTGACGCTGGAGTACACGACAGTACAGTGGTGACGCTGGGGTACACGACAATACAGTGGTGACGCTGGGGTACACGACAGTGCAGTGGTGACGCTGTGGTACACGGCAGTACAGTGGTGGTGCTGAAGTACACGGCAGTACAGTGGTGACGCTGGAGTACACGACAGTGCAGTGGTGACGCTGGCGTACACGGCAGTGCAGTGGTGACGCTGGAGTACACGACAGTGCAGTGGTGACGCTGGGGCACTTGACAATACAGTGGTGACGTTAGGGTACACGACAGTGCCGTGGTGACGGTGGAGTACACGACAGTGTAATGGTGACACTGGGTACACGACAGTGCAGTGGTGACGCTGGGGTACACGGCAGTACAGTGGTGACGCTGGGGTACACGACAGTGCAGTGGTGACGCTGGGGTACACGGCAGTACAGTGGTGACGCTGGGGTACACGACAGTGCAGTGGTGACGCTGGGGTAAACGGCAGTACAGTGGTGGTGCTGAGGTACACGGCAGTACAGTGGTGGTGCTGAGGTACACGGCAGTACAGTGGTGACGCTGGGGTACACGACAGTGCAGTGGTGACGCTGGGGTACACGGCAATACAGTGGTGGTGCTGAGGTACACGGCAGTACAGTGGTGACGCTGAGGTACACGACAGTGCAGTGGTGCCGCTAGAGTACACGGCAGTACAGAGGTGGCGCTAGTGTACACAGCTATGTGATATGCGCATGATTACTGATATCATGAAGTGCAATGCCTGGTGGGAAACCAAAATGAGAACCATGGGTCACTCCCACGTTGAGAATCACTGCAAGAACTTCTGAAATAGTAGTTGCTAGCCTCCTTATTGTCGAATCGATCCGGTCGATAGAGTAGGATTTTGGTTCATAAATCCACCCCGGAAAATACTCGGCCAATTTTTGCTTCAGATGTTAGAAAGGTAGAATGGGCATGCGGACATATTCATGCGGCAGGGCATACCACAAAAGAATACGTGCCGCGTACCGTCAGAAGTACACGCCTGATCTCCCCTGAAAACAGCATGCTTGTCCAGTCCAGGACGGGTTTGGCGCCCAACAGGGCCGGCGACTCGGTGTTTTCATGTCCATGCCTGCTCCTGTGGCTCGACTCGACCCACTCAACCCAACGACAACTCAACGAGTCAAATGATTGAATGGATACCGGTTTGCCTGACTGAACAAGGTGCCCTGGCAACCGTGCACGTGTCACGTTCCATAAATATAAATGTCTTCTTATTTTGCGAGATCTGGTGAAATGGTGGGCAGTATTGGACATGAAAATCTGAGGAAAAAATATTGCCCAGGCAGGCAGTGCGCTACATGACGAATGTGTTAAGTTCGCTAGAGCTAAACCTTCCAATACGTCGTGCTGGCACTGCCAAACTTAAAACTAAGCACACGCTTACCATGCCAAGTTAAAAACTACTGGCAGTCTTACTATGCCAAATATTAATCCACTGACAAGTGGATTAATTGTGGACTAGTGGACAAGTGGACAAGGGGATTAAAGACAATTATAAGCAATGTTCAATCAGTTGTTTCTGGCATTCGTAGAACAATACAATGTTGTAAATGCTATGTCCATAAAAAGAACTACTGCGTTTGATTCTAGATTCGCAATCCAG